>NNCF01132726.1:22738-36163 GCA_002313205.1 Laupala kohalensis
TGTTCATCATTTCATACACAGACTTCATTCATCAATATATTACTTAGATATTATAGAAAATAGATTTTTATACAATACTTCATGTAACATTGGTTTTCATTTAACATACCATGGAAGTCGTCCGGCGTAAAATGTGCGGAGCACACTCTTGTACTAGTTCGTGAGACCCGCACATCAGTCATGCCAAGACACTTTATCCATTGCCGTTGTCTACAAGAGAATGTAACAAATATATTTATAAATAAATAAACAAACAACAATATTCGCAGCAAAGCGACTGAGCTAAGTACGTCTGCCCATGTGGGTAGTGGCGCTAAGACAACAAGAATTACTTACCTTCTGGTGGGGTAGGGAAGGCGTGGAAAGTTATTTCCGGGTTGCCGGTTGCATTGTAGCACCCCGGTACGGAACACACAAAAATTCGAGGCATTCCACTATATAAAATTTAGTAAACGTGCAAATGTTGCCTAGAGCACACTACAGCCTGAGCACCACACGCAGAATGTAATGTAACGAACATAGAACACTAGCAGCCAATAGGAGATGGGTGAACACGATCTTGCAGTCATCTATTGAGCGCTGGACAAACTATAGGTGGCCGGGTGACTGGTAGCGCCGTCTGGTAAGTGTTTACTTCTAACTACGTGAATCGTCAAACCTCAGTCATTTTGCCCGTATCTAGTTTCCTGGCCCTGGCCTCGGAATAGGAAGCATAGATCTGTGGTTGACAAGATGCAGTGGATTCCGTGAAAACTTCAAAATCACAATAAATCACAAGTGGTGTGCGCTGTTACCGCCCATAATTGTACATATTCGCATCTGCTCATGAAGGTAAAATGACCCGCACTGTTGCTTCCGTGTGGCAATCGTGAGAGTTGAATATCGGAAAACACGTAAACATGTCACATGAAAATACGCGATTTGCATGTTTCGACAATTGACTACCGGGTAATCTTTCCACATCTTTTATCCAACTGTAATGTTCTTGATACAATAAGAGATTGGTGCGGTGTTGCTTCACCCCCTGGGTGTAATAAATGTGATGTACCACCCACTTGTTCTGTGACGACGACCATATTAGTTGATGAACGTGAAAGGAATAGTTTGAATTTTGTGCTTCGAAACGATGTATATCGATCACTTTCATCGGGAAAGAAGTATTTGTCAAATCTAGAGTAGACGAGTTGATGAAAGAGTGGACGATAGTGTGTCGGGCGAGTAGAATGTGAGATGCTTTTGCCATAAATTAACCACCTCTCATTCATAATTTGATTCTTTCTTATCTTAATTTTGTTCACAGTTTCTGTAAGAAAAAGGAAATATCTGACTTACTTGTATATTCTTTTCCTTTTCTGTTTCATTAGTGAGTTAACAATGAGATTGTTTGCTGCCATAAATTGGTTCAATTCTGATTTACCAACATTGTTTTTCTTGTACTCAACAACCTTAGTTTCCTAGATTACTTTATGATACGCTATACAGAGAAGCATAAAACAGTGTTACAAAACGGTCTGGACTATAACGTGATGTAACAGACTGAGATAAATATTAGCTTTCATAAAAGGCAATACAGCTTATTAGAACCAAAAATTCCAGTTTTGTATGCATTTAACTTCAACAAACATACGTTTTACAAATATGATTAGTATATAGGTCTCATTAGTCAAAATTATGTGAAAGTAATTACACGAATTTTCATTAGCTTCGCAGTTTACGTAATGCATACTGGTAAACAAAGTCAAAGTTCAAATATGTGCAGAGTTACATAATCTTGTAATAAATTCCAGATAATTCTGGTTATAGCAGAGATAGTAGACTACTGCATTAATTTCCTCACACCTTTGAAAGTTTCACGTTGAGTTAGATGCATTTATAATATGAATAAGAGATATAGTTAAATCGGAAACGATTATGTTGAGATTGGTTTTGTTTTTTCCTTTCAATCTTCCTTTTACTTGGTTTGAAAATTAAAGTTTTTAAGTGACGGAAATAACATTGAATTCTTGGACACGTAGGAATCAGAGGAAATGAGGAAGCAGACGTTTCCGCAAATTTAGCATGCCTCAAGAATAGCGTGGATTTCTTCACGATTCCAAAAAGGGATCTCTCAAATTCCTTCAAGACAAGAAGTGGTTGGCTGTTGTGGGAAACAATGAGTGGTTGGCTGTTGAAGGGAAATCCGACTTATCAAATCCTCTGTTAAGTCATGGAGCAGTTTCTGTAGGTCAGCCAGGCGCGAGGAGGTCTTGTTGATCCGCCTGCGCATAGGACATTGTCCTCTCACTCATCGGTTTCTCTTGTTACTTGACGATGAACCCGTTTGTGATGAGTGTAGCTCTTCTCTGACAGTGCGTCACCAACTAACTGATTGCAGAAAATACACGAGAATACGGTGACAAATTGGTCTGGCTGCAGATTTACCAACAATTCTCGGAAATGAAACGGATGTTGTTAATAAACTTTTGAATTTCATTAAGAGATCGGGCTATTCCACAAGTTCTCGGGAGGGGTTAAATTTGTATTCTTCGCTTCTTTTCCCTTCCTTGTTCCCTTTCATTATTCCCTTTTCTTTGTTCTTAAATTTGTAGTTTTCAGAATTCGCTTATTTTTTGATACAATGTATTGAGCAACTTTATTCTTTCCTTTTTTATTATCTTTTTTTAGATATTTGTTGAATTCGAAAGGGTTTTTTAGCGGGTATGGTCGGGGTATTCGGCGAGTCTCACACACGGGAAAGAGTCACGTCGGCTCTTCCCTGTGCGAAACTGCATTTTTCCCCAAAAGCAAGGGCTTTAATGACCTAGATTTCGGAGAGCATTAAAACCCCTTAAAAATGAAGGTTTATTATCATCATCATTATTTTCCTTCATTTTTAATCCCAGCACATTGTTGCTGGTAAAATACGTGATACAGGCCAAGCATTCTCATCTCCTGGATTAAATTTTTTCTTACCGTGCGGGTAATATTCAGATTAAAAGTCCCAATTATAAAATCAAATTTTAGAAAATGTAAGGTTGAGACACACTACCGCACCGCGGGTGCACCGCATCCGATTCGGATCCGATCCCCAAGTCGGCCGAGTGCTGATGACGGATGAGAAATGATGTGTCCGATGCCCCAAAGCGGAACATGGAGCGAAACGTTACCGCAGAACGAAAATGAGTGCTGCTGAAACATATCGTTCACTAACGTGTTTCGTTCACATAATGAACGGCTGGCATAATGATAAATGGACTTCCTTCTGGTTACAAAGGAACCTTTCTCTAAACTGGCTATATGTAAGAAATATTGGACTCAGTATTACAACCACTTCAAACCAGTCTCAAAGAGTAAATTAAATTTCGAAGTCGAAACATCCTAAGTTATAAGGAGAATCCAACAAAATTTGAATGAATCCTAGTCGTGTTTTTAAAAGTATGAGAAAATGTCAAGCAAAATTATTGGTTAAGGATCAAAGACGTTTAATGGCATATCTATATTTTGATAAAGCATTTTAATGATACTAAAGTATTTACTAATCAAAATAAAAACAAAGCATTGTTCATGTGTAAAGTGCTTACTTATTCACATAGCAAACCTCCATGATTAATTTATTACTAAAATGCTCGCACCCGCAGGAAGTTTTTCGTTTGAGCACCAACATTTGCAGAAATATAAAAAAATGCATTGGGACACGTATGTAGGTTCCAAGCACGGACCTTGGTCAAGTTTAGTTAATTTAGAAATTGTAATTGAGCAAAGGAAATTATAACTGCGCATGCAACTTCGAAGCATGCGTTGTTGCAATAAGTTGCATGCGCATGCAACTAAGGAGTTGAGGAAAAATATTGACAATACAGAATGAACCCGAATTCATGTTACAAACTTTAAGGGTTGATATAGTTCACTGTAATAATCATTTTTTGTATAGAAATGTATGGGCGCTGGTGACGCGGTGAGACGCAAACACAAACAAATAATAGATGGAAGGAAAGATTGTGTTTATTGACAGCGTCGTTGACAAGTGCAATGTTTACAATAACTGTTCAAAATTGCGTCCACCAACAGTGATACATGCTTGACAGCATCGGTGGAACGATTGCCGTACGCATTCAAAGATGATGATGATTGTATTATTATTGATGTTGTTGTTGTTGTCTTTAGAGTTTGCCAACATTTAGGTCATTAAAGCCCTCACATTCAAAGATGTCCACGGGAATTTTTTGTTGTAATAACGCTAAAGTAAAGTGTCTTTAAATTTCCAATAGTTTTTATCATTTCCTTTATTTCGATATCCGTGCCACAGACATTCGAAATGATTCACTTTTTAGTACAGATTCCGACTTATAGAATGGCTGTGTAAACATTTTATGCATTTATTGGATTCGTGATTTCTCGTGGTCCTGTAACTGGCGTTTGCCGCGAATATACTGCTGCAACACCTGCCTTGAAAGTAATTATGCAAAGGTTCTAATGACCTAGACCTTGGCGAGCCCTGAAGCCCCAATGAAAAAGGAAGTAATTATTCGATTAATAGCTATTTCATCTCCAACTTCACCTCCGGCGTTCCATATCAAGACGATATGACCTTGTGCTTTATGTGGACTTGTTACTTTAATAGCAATTGAGACATCTCATATTTGGCTGCAAATACGCGCGAGTGACGTCCCAGCCAATGGAAATTTATTCCGCCCTGGTGGTCAGAGCGTATGGCTACGTAAAGTGAACCCTACCCCCCACTCTTTAAAAAGCTTACCTCACGAGAGAAACAAGTGGATAGGACTTCTCTAGAAGATCGCGGGTTGAGAAGTTCTTGTGCTCAGTCTGTTACGAGAACGCGAGATATCAACTTCTCAATACGATATTATGTGATTCTATTGGGAAAGTAGTTGCGAGAACAACTCGTTCTTATATTGAACTTTCTTTCGAGTAGAGACTATGAATTGTTAGAACGTCATATGCTTTCGAGTAATATGATATGTAGAAAATTTTATTTCATCATTCTTCATAATTATTGAGGGTCAGTTGAATCGAGGCATCACAAGTATGAACGGTTTCCGAAGAAGTCCGAACATCCTGGTATGAGGTCAACGCTTCAACATCAAGACGTAAAGGTATTATGAAGGATTATAGTACAAGAAGGAACTGTAACTAGAGTCAAGGATGTTTGTAATGAATAAGTTATCTAATTTGCAAAGTGGTAATTATTGATCAATGCAAGGGTTGTGTTGCCAATATGGTATTTATGTTTTTGTAATAAATTGTTATTTGTTGTTCCAAAAGGCTGTTGATCCCTTTCATTAATTTATTTTAAGCCTGTAAGTGCAAAAGTAATCATTCAGGTTTATGGCGCTCAACTTTTTATTTATCACGAGTATAAGAATAATAGTAAATGCTTCACATCACAGTATTTATAACATTGGAATACTCGTAGAAGTGTTGGTGTGAGCGATCGACTTGTTGATCGTAATTTGAGCTAGTACGGAGGAGCGCACGAATAAGGCAGGTTAGTTCGATACAAGGAGACTGTATACAGGAGTAGAAACTTATGGATTGGGGGTATGTACGAAAAACATCGTCAGTTGGGAAATACGAACCCGTCATCAGATGGTGACAGTAGAACAATTTTAGAGGTTGAATGACGCGACGCACCGACGACTATTATTATGAAATTTATTAATAAAGTTTTTTTACATAAAATATATTAATACAGGTTTGGTATCTTAAACAATGTCACTTTTTGTTTCCTAATTGTATGTGTTTTACTATACAAACAATTGTCAACGCTACATACAGGTGGCATTTTTTAAAGTTACACAAAACTGTAAAAAATAGCCAAACGTATAACTTATCTGCGAAATGGTTAAACTTCACTGTAAGGAAAATGTAAATGTAAACAGTTACAAATAAGGAAAAACATGACTTAATTTGTATAACAGTTCATAATATTGTACAAACAATATTTAGGAACTTGGAAATGCATCGGACTACGTAGAAATATGGCGACCGAGCATGAAGGTTGCGTGATATATGCTCCTCATCTCAGAAAAAGGTAAATACGTTTCTCAAGTGTCCGATGTTCTATATATAAAACTGATGTAAAAATACTACGGAAAATGTACTACAAATCAAAGTATACTTCTATCATTTTCGTGATTTAAAAGATGCTATTTTTATAAAAATAAGTATTTCCTCCATAAGACGAAACGATACACCGGAAATTATAATTGAATTTACTTGATTTAAATGGCCAGTGAGGTATATTCTTCAAGTTGAAATCAGAATAAGTACACATTAATCTGTTTCTTTACGACACTTTCAAATATTTTAGATATTTTATTCTACCTACGCAAGAACTACCTTAAGACTACACTCATTTTCTTTGTTCTTACACCGAGAAACTGGTTTCAACCACTCCGAACATTTCCAATGCTACTTATCTGTTCTGTAGCGGACGGTGACTTCGTTGTTACCTCATATTGTACACAGCCTTAAGCAGTCTTATCAGAACTACCTGGCGTAAATATATAAATGTATTGTCAAAAAAGCAGTACAAACTGCGTATGACCACGTGGAGGACAATAAAGTTATTTACTCTCCGGAAGCAAGCAAGGGACTATCCCATCAATTCCGATCAAGGGTTCTAAGGCAGAGTCGGATTCAAAATTTTCAGCAAAAATTCCTAGATAAGATAAAAAGTTGGCTGCGAGGTAATAGAATATCAACATGTTTGTAGGTTAACACATAAAATGTATTTTACGTGTACGAATTATGGTCGAACTATAGATTATTTTAAGTATAGTGTTTATAAATCATAAGAATTGAAATAACACTAAATTCACGATTTCTTGTTTCAATAAACGCGCCCCTTGACAAACGCCTAGAGAACTTGTATAAGAAATCCACTTCTACCCGAAGGAAAACCGGGGCCAGGTTACAATGAAAGATCAGTAATGGTATAATAGAATTTTTTTCATCATTGAATCACATTCTGCATGGAAGTCATATTTTTAAAGTGAGTATTAGTTTGTCAGCACTTGAAGAATAAGGAAATTTTGGAGACTTCTTTGACATCTTACGCAGATATCGGCAGGTGTGAGGCCGGCAATTTACAAAATGGCAACGAAATGAAGGTTTATTGGTAGGTCATGTTCAGCCCGAAATAATGGATTTGATTTTCATTTTAAGAATATGTCACGTCTTACGACCACATAAATATATTACTATTATGAACATCCAAGTATTACAATCAACCAAGATAACTGTAATCACGACTACATTTATGAATGAATGAAAACGATCCTCTTCTTAATAGTCAACCTTTAATCATAATACTTTAAAACCACTTCATTAAATTACATATTTATTTTTATTTTATTTATTTTATGGCTTTTGGAAAAAGGAGGTTCAGAACACGAGGTCTGCTCTTCTACCTATCCATTGGACTGTGGTGAGCCTCTGTACAGGCTCTTTAGTTTGGATGATTGTTGAAGCCTACGCGGGGGTCATCACATGGGGGGAGGATTTGGAGGGTGGTCGGGATTCCTGGCCATGAGTCAATCAAACGCAGTCTGTGTATAAGCTGTTTACTCACACTCAGCGAAGGAGAATGCGTGGCTGGTCAGAGAGCGAGAGAGTTGAACCCCAGTAGCTGCGGTCATCCCCGACGGGTGGTGCGCGGGTGTCAGACGTCCAGGTTCGGCGGTTGAGGAGCGTTCCGCGTTACTCAGCTCGGCGTCCATTCTTCGGTCTTCAGGGCGGCCCTCTTCTCCTCGTGGCCTCTCGTCGGTCGGTGCTTCTGACGTCTCTCGGTGGTGTATTTGAGATCGAGTCTCGGGACCCCTTCCTTAAGTATGACCACCGACCGTGACGTCACCGTCTCCTGACCCGGTTCAGCTCTCTCTGTGTCTCCCTGACCCAGTTTATACAAATGGTTTACATTTCTTCGTATGTCCTCACTCGCTTGCTCAAGCCACACATCTTAGCCAACATATCTTAGCAGTATCTTTACGACAGGACTTGGGTAGGAGAAACGGGAAAGAAAGATGTTGGGTTGCAGGGGAACTTATGATTCCGAACCAATATTTGTCTGGAGTAGGTGAGGGAAACCCCAGATGAAAACTGGGTTTGAAACTGCGCTCTACCGCTCAGCGAGATTGTGGAAGCGAAGATGCTACCAATAGACCGCTATAAAATTTGTTAACAATGTTTCAAGACATGTTATAGGTCATCATCAGGTTAGACTGTTCTATAAAACGTTCGAAATCTATGTAGCTCCAGTGGCACCACATCAACTAATGCACATCCTAACACAAGAAAATGAATAAGTGGTTTAGATGACGTAAAGCTTCAAAGAACTTACTCCAACAAGCACGCTAACTTAAAAAATTGCGTAACACCTGAAACAGATCTTACACTTCACCTGACATTTAATTAAGGTTAATAAAATTGTACAGTACTAACAACCAACGTATCTATGTCATACGAGTAAGTTAATTATTACAATAATTATACACTCAAATAACACAACCAAAGTATACATTCACTTAAATCACTATTATACATGTACAAAATATGTAAGAAATTTATATTGTAATTTACAGGTTATCTTTCTGTGTCTATTTATAAATTTAAGACATTATTGGTATTTTTATGTATAACATTTCACATATGCTTCTTTTCTTGTAGTTTACTTCAATGTCCAAAATTTTGTTCAGTTCTCATTCGTGATTATAAAATAGTCTGTTTAGACAATACTGAAGGTTTTACTTTTAATATTTCTCTGGTGTTCTTAGATTCTTGTTGACAAACATTTTTTTGTCTGTACATATTTCTTCCGTGTACCCTACACGCGGAGAAGATATGTGATAACTTTCGGTCAGGTGAATATGGCCACGAGCCGGGAATCGAACCCGGGACTGCTGCATTGACCGCAGGGGTGTTAATCACTACACCACCCGTTCGCCTTCCTCAACTGTTCACCATAGGTCTGGATGGAAATGGTGTACAGTTATGGAAGACGAACGGTTGGTGGAGTTGTTAACACCCCTGCTGTCAAAGCAGGAGTCCCGGGTTCGATTCCCGGCTCGTCGGCATTTTCACCTGACCGAAAGTTATCATATTTTTGTCTGTCTTATATAACTATAGTCACACTCTTTACAATTTATTTTAAAAACCCCATTCTGTTCATTGATTCAAAGGTTCTTTTCCCATTTTTATCACAGTATCGATTTTGTTTCTCAATATATATACTATTTTAAAATTACTACAACTAAAAGTTTTGTTAATGTAATACTATCGTAGGTAGAATTAAACCACTGAAATATCTGAATGCACCATAAATAAACAAAGCAGCATGTTCTTATTGTGATTTTAACTTGAAATACATACCTCAACGGATATTTAAATGAAATAATTGCAATTTTAAGTGAAGGTGTAATACATTGCGGCTCATGGGGGAAACACTTACTTTCGAAAAGAGACAAACTTTTAAATCACGAAAATGATGAAAGTTTAGTTTGATTCATAGTACATTTAACGTAATATTTTTTTACACACTCTATGCTTATGTCACCGGACATTACAGAAAGATATTTCCGAGATGTGTTTCGTGAAAGATATCACGAAACCGTTGTGCTGGGCCGCCATGATTTCTCAAGCTCTCGTACATTTGAAAAGAGTCAAGCGAGATCCTGAATATTTTTATACTGTACTATTCACTGATAGATAGATATGAAATGATGTTTCATCATTATAATTCATTATATAACGATTACAATAAAAATAAAGAAAACAATTATTCCTCTCGGTGATTTGACTAAATAGGAATGCTATTCCCACCTCAATGAAGGGTACAAACTGTTTATAAAATGGGAAATCTATCAATCTTTTGTGACCAAGGAATGTAGAATTCTATTGGCCTATTGTTATTATATTTGAGCAACTTTTGTCGACTAAATTCCTCAACCGGAAAGTGCACTCGCTACGTCATCGCGTTTCCTCGTAGCGCTCGTGTGGTGTCAGTTGTTTGTGGTTGTTCGTCAGTGATCGGTTCTCGCGATTCCAAGATACTTCGTACTTCCTGTCAGCGGCCGACATCTTGACGGAGAAATATGAACTCCCGAAAAGTGAGTTTATCACGTTGTGGACATAAAAGTGCTGTGTGGTTTATCATCAAATCAAAGAACTAAAGTTTGGTACATCATCAAAGAGAAAAGTGATGTGTGGTATATCATCAGATGCTGATGCACCGTGTACGACTGCCGCTGGCACCATACTGCGCTTCAGGTTTATACACCACTCCGCCATCTGGTAAGTGTTTCAATTTCACAGAAAATTCTGGAAATTGTCACAGTTCACCTGGAAGCAACCCTTTTTGGGAGATAGCAGCAATAGCGTTTAAAATGTTCTGTTATATCTCTTCCAGTGTGCTTGAGTACACATTTCAATTTG
This sequence comes from Laupala kohalensis, assembly GCA_002313205.1. NCBI lineage: Eukaryota > Metazoa > Arthropoda > Insecta > Orthoptera > Trigonidiidae > Laupala > Laupala kohalensis. The sequence goes on from NNCF01132726.1 coordinate 33,170, forward strand.
CTCCCACAAGTAAATTTTACTCTGAGAATGATTATGTACTGCAAGAGCTCTAATGACCTTGACGTTGTCGAGCCCTTAAGCCCCACACACAAAAAAGAGAATTATACTTAAATCCATGTTACTTTGCCTAGATAAAGTTTAACTAACTGGAAAAATGCTTAGTACTAAGGTTCTATCTAGGGAAGTCAGTGCAAGCGCCATTTTATTTTATTTTTGCTGACTCGACACATGTTGACATCTCAGCCCAGTGAAATACACGTAAAAACTTTGTTCGCTTTTTACATTTCATGTTTATTTACAACTATAAATTGCGACTTGAATCCGTATTAAATATTTTTATTCAATCTTAGGAGAACAATTTCAATCCAACATACTGATAGACAATTGTTCTTTTGTGGAGAATTAAGCTTTCTGAAAAATTGTAAGTGAGCTTAGGTTATATTATAGCATTGTTTCAAATATCTGCTCATTAAAATTAGTTTAAATGCCATAAAACATTTATATCGAAAGATGGAATCCTCAATTATTGTTGAAAATATTTGAAGAAGTGAAATTTAACAATTAATATAACCTCCAATATAGCCTCTAAGATACGTAATTATTTTACTTGAATGGAATAATGATGGACGTTCTAGTATTGAAACGCTATATAATAATATTGGCTTAGATAAATCTTTTATTTCCATGTCAATCACAATTAAATGTTAAATATTTTCTTCAAAACCTATATTTTCATACAGTCACCATTTACTGTAGCCTTCAATTCTGCAATAAAAGGCTCTAATGACCTAGACGTTGGCGAGCCGTAGAGCCCCATTAAAGAAATTTGCAACAAAAAGGCGCTTGCGCTCACCTAGCTTTACAGAGCTCTATTTTGACGTAAGAGACACGTTTGCCCCTCGTCCTCCATGAGGTTAGGCTAACCCGCTCGACAGTACAGGATTACGGGACGCAAGGATGGCCCCTGCAAAGTCGTAGATGAGTCGCTTGGGAAATACTCACAGGCGTAAGTCGAAATACGAGTAAATAAATAGATAAATGTAACGTAAAGCTTGGTTCGTTCACGGGACCATTGAAGGTAATACTTGCTTAGGTGGAAGATCACAAAAATATCTGAAATAAGCATAAATAAATCGAGTAAAATAATTTATTGTGATTTCAACTTGAAAAAACATACCACGCCGGCCGTTTAGATGAAATAATTGCAATTTAAAATTATGTTGAAATACATTGCATCTTATGAAAAAAAACACTTATTTAAAAAATAAGACCAACTTTTAAATCACAAAAGTGATGGAAGTTTAATTTGAATATGTAGTAAATTTGCCGTAATATTTTTTACATCTCCTTTATTTATAGGTCACCGGACATCGGAGAAAGATATTTCAGTTTTCTGAGGTGAGATGCATAAATAACGAAACCGGCGTGCTTGACCGCCATGTTTTTACATACTGTAAAGCATTTCAAACGAGTCAAGCGAGTTCCTGAATATTATTTGTACCATATTAATAACTGATTGAAATAAATTAAATCATGTTTTTCCGTCATTATTATTCATATTGTTGTGTTTTAAAACATTTAGAAGAAAAAAAAAAGAAAAAAATAGTTTTGTCAGTGGAGTTTCGAGTTCTGATCCCATCTTAATAGACATCCAGTGTTCAGCATTCAGTAATGAAACCAATTTAGTGAGAGTGACTTCCTTGAAATGCGTAGAGACGTGTAACATGACGTTAAATGTGATCTGAAGGGACAAGTGTCATACCGTAAGATGAAAAGTTGACAGGAACTAAGATATGTGTATTCAATGAGAATATGGTCAATCTCGCTTCCTCACGTGAAATTTTATTCTTCAATTTATTATTCACCAGTTATACAAAAATGCAGTAAATCACATCTCCTATTGGTACATTTCCACCAAAAGCTAATAATAATATCTAATAATAATACTATCAATAGGTCTAAAAGGCTGAAGTACGTCAATCTGCTACTAGAGAGCTCTATTCTCACCCAGACGTTTCATGATGACAAAATATACATAATTACCTATTCATTACACGAAAAATCGCCACATAAAGTCTTAATGCCATTTTTTAAATTTTAATGTAATATTGAATCAATTCTTTAAATTGCAAACGAACAATTGAAAAATGTATTTGCGCGGGAGTGTTTTTTCTCGAGTTAACATGGGAAGAACCCATATCCACCAGCTCAAGTATCACTCTCTCTCCAGACTTCCTTGAGTGCATCTCGGTCTTAACTGCGTCCGTCATAAACATTTTGTGAAGCGTGTTGTGCGTGAGGTCAAGCTATGCATTTCCGGAAAACGTGTGATGCGACCATTTAAAACTGTCGAGAATATGGCTTTGTGGTGATTATGGAAACATTGTGGTCATATAAATTTTGAACACTGTTGATGGATCCACAAACCGTCTCTGCCTCCTGCATCTTCCAAGCGCTTGAGACGCTGTTCGTCAACTGAGCATCAGCAAACGCTACAAGAACGTAACTATGAGCTCGCATATCTTTCACTGACCAGTGAAAATCTAACGAACAGTGTGATCTTTCATGATCAATTTAACCTGCCTTCATTGACGAATTCAATAACATTTAACTGAACCTTGTTGTATATAATCATGCCTCTTTTATATTTCAATTAATGTCATGTGTTTAGCTGTAAGTTTTAGTGTTATATATTTTACGTGTATGTCCATTGATTTCTTGTATGTTAAGGTTAGATTTTTGGTGGGATTATTAGGGAACCTGATTTTGGCAATTTCTTTGTAGAACAATTAATATTTGTATGTCCATTGATTTATTGTTTATTTTGATATAAAATCTTAGTAATCCATGCGGTCCTCGAATTTAAACTCTTAATTAGTAAAATCAATATACCTTCCACTCCCATCGCTACCAGAGTGTTTTGGGGTACGGCTCATGCTCCACCTATTATTATTATTATTATTATTATTATTATTATTATTATTATTTGTAAAT
>NNCF01132730.1:0-125845 GCA_002313205.1 Laupala kohalensis
GTCCGGTAGGTAGCGCGAACGTCGTGAAAGAAGATGACGGCGCAGCTCTCGAGATGAACGATGAGAGCGGTTGCGCATTCCTCAATGCGAGATCCGAAGACAACAGGGGCGGACACAGGTGTGATTCCGGTGATTACACTATTGATATTGATAACGAGAAAGTAAAGAAACCCGTTAGGGAATCCGGGTGTTGTTTTTCAGCCGCAGACGTGATAAACTGTGTGATAGATAGTGGATGTACGCACCATCTTATCCAGAGTCGTTTTGAAGAATTTGTGTTAGAAGGAAAGAAATCATCGAATCGGAATCGCGAAAGTGAATGAGTTTATTGAAGCCAAGATAGTGGGAGATGTACCACTAAGAACTGTAGGAGGAATGGACGTCACATTGAAGAACGTTTTCGTGTGTGAAAANATTTTCGAGTGCGAAAATCTATCGTGTAATCTGTTGTCGGTTAAGCAGATGGTTGAAAACGGGTTGGTAGTTGTTTTCGAAGGTGACCGAGTTCGGGTGACTAGAAACAATCGGTTGATGTTCGTGGGTGAGAAACGTGGCAATCTGTTTCATGTGGATCTGAGAGTGCAGAATACTGTCGTTGCAAATGCAGATGAGGTGTATACAAGTCTGCTACATCGAAGGATGGGCCACTCAAGCGAATACCTAGCCAACGGTAATATTTGCGAAATATGTGTAAAGTCGAAGCAAACTCGATCCCGGTTTCTGGATTCAATACCGGAGGATCGGAAGGCCACCAGGGCAATGGAATGTGTTTCATCTGATGTGTGTGGCAAGATTACTTCCCCCACATTCGACGGGAAAGAGTACTATTGCTCATTCGTCGATCATTACACCCATTTCGGCGTGGTGTACTTGATGAAGGAGAAAGCTGAAGTAGTGACATGCTTTCGTAGGTATTTGAGTCATGTGAAGAATCACTTCGGAAAGGTTCCGACATATCTAAGGTGTGATAATGGTGGAGAGTATACGTCGAAAAGCTTTAGAAAGCTGTGTGATGAAAACGGTGTGAACATTGTGTATACAGTGCCTCGAAACCCTGAGAACAATGGGAAGGCAGAGTCATACAATCGAAGAATTATGGAGATGTCAAGATGTCTTATGTTTGAATCAGGATTAAATAAGATGTGGGGAGAGGCTGTGTTGACCTCCATCTACCTGATGAACCAGTTACCATCTCGGGCAATTAGGCAGGGCGCCACACAAACTGATCTGTGGTTTGGACGTAAACCGAACATTTCGAAAATCAGAGTATTTGGAAGTATTGCGTACGCGCGTGTACCATCAGAAGATCGAAAGGGAAAGTTGGCAGCTCGAACAGTGAAGATGATTATGGTGGGGTACTGTCACAATGGTTGGAGGCTGTATGACAGCAGCAGGCGCAGAATTGTGAGCGCACGATCAGTGATATTCGATGAAAGAGCACCTGTAGAAATGATAGAAATTCCAGGGGAGATGTCGGGTCAGCAACGGGTATCTGAGGTAGAGGCTCCAAGTGAAGCCCACTCTCCGGAGGAAGACTCGGAGTGTTCTACATCAGGCCCGAAGCTAGGTCGAGCAGACCGTCATAGAAGGCCACCGTCATACCTGGACGATTATATGACGTCAATGGCACTGATTGCAAGAGAAGAGCAAAGTAACGAGAAACTGCCAACAACGTATCAAGAAGCAGTTGATCTTGATGTGAGATGGAAATCAGCAGTGGAAAATGAGCTGGAAGCTCTACAGAAGAATGAGACCTGGGAGCTAGTTCATGCTCCTCCGGGTGTTCCAGTGATACAATCAAGGTGGATTTTCACAGAAAAAACATTAATGGTGTTGTGAAGAAAAAGACCAGACTTGTGGCGAAGGGTTTCCAACAGCCAATGACGGAAGATGAGAGTATTTATTCTCCGGCAGCCAGAATGATGACTTTGCGAGTTCTGCTGGCCATTGCAGTCGAAGAGAATCTCAAGATCTCGCAACAGGATGTCAACTCAGCGTTCTTGAACAGCCAGCTGAAGGAGGCGATCTACATGAAGCCACCCGACGGTCTCAGTGCTAGTGATGGTCGCGTGTGTAGGGTGGTGAAGGCTCTATATGGGTTAAGACAGAGCCCCAAGTGTTTCAATTACCTTGTAAATGAAAAATTGATGTTATTGGGATTTACTCGTTCGAAAATGGACCCATATCTGTATTTTCATGGGTCAGTGTATATTTTGATATGGGTTGACGATTTCTTGATGTTGGGCAGATCGAAGGTAGAAATGTGTGAAACAACCGAGTTTTTGAAGTCAATGTTTGATATGAAAGAGGACCTCAGAAAGAATGTTTTTTCTGGGAATTGAAATTGAAAGAATGAAAGGTGAAATTAAAATCAGTCAGAGAACGCTGATTAGTAAGGTTGTTGAAAGGTTTAATATGGGAATGTCGAAGACGCAGAAAATCCCCTGGGAGCCAAGGTTGAATCTGAAGAGAGCAGAAGGAATGGATGATAAGTTACCTTATAAGGAGCTTGTGGGTAGCTTGCTGTATATCATGTTGGGTTCCAGGCCCGATTTATGTTTTACTGTATCGTATTTTGGGAAATTTCAGAATTGTTATAATTCCGTTCACTGGAGAGCATTAAAGAGTGTGTTGCGTTACCTGTAGGGTACTAAGGACCTAGAGCTTACTTACAAAAGAAGTGGTAATAAGGAAGTGAATGTAAGGGCATATGTGGATGCAGACTTTGGTGCAGATGTGAATGATAGGAAGAGTGTGTCCGGTTCATTAATTAAGATGAATGAAAATGTAATTGGCTGGAGTTCTAAGAAGCAGCCATTTGTTGCCTCATCGACCAGTGTAGCCGAGTATGTGACTCTGGCATCATGTATGACTGAATTGTTATTTGTTGGTCAGTTACTTGCAGAACTGGGAGAGAATGTGATCCCCATAGAGATAATGGAGGATAATCAATCGTGTATTCAAGTGGCATCTACGCCAGAAACGAAAAGAACGAAACATGTGGATATAAAGTACCACTTTGTGAAGGATTATGTTGAGAAAGGGACTTTCAGATTGTGTTATGTAACTACCGAGGATCAGCTAGCTGATATAATGACAAAAGGGTTGTCTGTGATTAGATTTGTAAGATTTAGGAGAATGCTTGGATTAGAGGGATAAGGTGAATTGGTTATTGATATGGATTATTAGGTGTTGGGTACTTGAATTGAATTTATACTGATTAAGCTTAAGGAATGTACATTTTATGAGGTAGCTATATGTTAAGAAGTCTAGAATCTGTAAGAGTAATGTAAGTTAAACCTATTGTAGAATTGAGTGGGGGTGTTGGGATAAATGGACAATTCTACGATAGGAAGTGGTGTTATGTTGGTAGCAGTGTGCAGGGGGTGGGTGTCTGTCTCCACCCGCTGAGTACTAACTCAGTTCGATCTCGTCCGGCGTGCGAGCAGTAGGGGTCTCAAGTTGTTGTGTTGTATTGTCGTTGTCAAGGTTGCGGTATACAGTGGTCTAATAAATCTGTTGGGCTAATCTATCTCGTGTGGATTATTTCACGTCCTCCTCTAAATAATAGTTCAAAAATAGATAATGCTAATAACGTCAATACACGTTCAATACTGTGAAACTTTAGGACGCTTTATAAAATAAAAATAAAGTGAATAACAATGTTTGCGGTTTAAATCTCATCAAATACACTTTATAGTCAAAAAGCAGTTGCAAACTGCGTATGAACACGTTGGAGATAATAAATGAAGTTTCTCCATCACTACTTTATTACTTCAAATTTCTCTATTTTATCACTTCTAAAAACACTTATTACTTTGTACGATGAAGAGAAAAATTACGAATAATTAGTTTTTATCGGCGATTACTTACTCGAAATAACTTGAAAGCGTTACTTACTCCTATTCGCGATCCTTGGTATTCGTAAAAGCACGAATATGTGGACAGTAACACGAACAGGTCATTCGTGAATATTCGCCTTTGCTCGGCTTCCTTTGATGAATCTCAAAAGACCGACACGCTGCTGGAAAAGGCGAGCACCGGTGTTCGTGATGCGACGAATAGGGAGTAACCCATCCACACTAGTCGCTATTCGGCGAGCAGTTGCTCGGAGTTCGCCGAATGGCGAATGTGTGATGCCGCCTTATAATGAAAGCTCAGACTGCTCGATTTTCTTCAGACTACTTTACACTTTGCTCCGTACTCACCTTTGTTTTTGGAGCATCAACTGGAAAGGAAAAAACAGATGTAAACTGAAATGATACATGCCTTCCCGGAACATGAGAAGGAATATGAGAAAGCACTAAGTAACCTAAAGAAAACGGATTACAGGAAGAAATTAATAAGTTGAAACAATAGGGAGGAGATGAATAAACTTGCACAGGAGCCTAAACAAACTAATAATTCGGAAACTCAAACAGAGAACTGTGAAGTACATGCAATAAACTATTCTTAATCCCTTGCATTTGATTTGGTTCAACTGTAAATTAGACAAGACCAAACGGAAAACACTACAAGGACTACAAATGCAAGCTGATAAAGTATCACAAGTGAAGCCTCTAGCACCCCCACAAAATGTGACTATAACAACTAACATTCTTCAAGCTACGAAGCCAACAAGGTGGGCAGAAAATGAACAGGAAAAGAAAATTACTACAGTGTGTCACTTCTGGTAACAAGAAATAAAATTCATCGGGAAAAATTGTATAGTAATACAATAGTAGGCTTAAAGATGCCATTGCTCAAGATGGCCGATAATAGAAGTGAAGAAACAACTTTTAAAATACACAATGGAACTCCCAATACGGAAAAAAACTCAAGTAGGGGGGAGGCTAAGAAGAGTTCTATCTGAGAAACATTGAACAAGCTAACACCCATTGTTCAGAAACAAACTAAAACCACTTAACAACTGAGCCTAATATGGCTGCCAATAGCATAGAGGTAAAGCTGCCCAGGGAGAAAACCCAACCCATAATGAAGAAGACTTCAGAAAGGGAAATGAAGGTCAACTAAATATAAATCAACAATCCAAGTGGAATGGAAGTCTTATCTGAAAATAATGATCCTTTTTTTTTCAGAACTACGCCTGAAGAAGGAAACCAGAATCAAGACACAAAAGTAAATGAAGAATTGAAATTAAGAATCTTCCATCTTAACATTGACAGGATAGGGAATAAAATTGACAGACTGAATGGCTGCTTAATTACCATAGCTCCAGACATTGAAAATCACGGAACATGGACTTAATGACAGGGACTTAAAGAACACCAAATAGAGGGATGTACTCTGATTGACTCATTTAACAGAGAACATCATACCAAGGGTGATGTTTCCGTGTACGTCAACATTAAACTCAATAACACTACAACGCGTACAAACATGTCTAGCAAAAGAATTGAATTTCTCTGTGAAGTTGAAACAATAAAATTGAAAACGAAAAATGGAGACCTCTATATCATGGGAGAGTACAGGCCAGGCTATAGAATGATGTCCTGGAAGTGACGGGTATGTCATCCATAGATGACATACCCGTCTGGCATAGTTCTGTAATTATGATGGATGGTAGAAATATTGATAATATGAAATTCTACAACAATAAAACAAAATTGACAGAATTTCTAAATACATATGATTTGACTAGACTGATTCTCCCTCCAACGAGTATCACCTCGATAAGTCAAACTTCTAGACTTTGTCTGAACAAACTTGGATCCATCGAGAATAGATGTTTAAATTATCGAAGCATGCCTCTCTGATCCCACTGGTCAGTTGAACCTGGTAAACATCCAAACAACAAAAAGATCGAACTTGTTTGTCTGGGACAAACTGCGTAGATGAAAGTACCAACGTTTCGGCCATCATGCTGTGGCCTTGTCTTGAAGATGTTTTAAAGATGTTGTTTGAGAGACATTTACACTTGTAATTTAGGATGTATATAGGAATTTTGAAATATTTCAAGAACAGTTACTATGTAGCTGCATTCATGTGACGAATTTCATATATGTCATTTTTCTCGTAAAAGAACTTGATATCTTGTAGATGCCATATAGACGTCTTAAATATGTTTCTAGCCTACTCATTCCCAAGACCACATTACCAGTTGGTATCGTGTTAAGGTCGTGTTTGTTCGCCTAGTACGTGTCTCGTTGCGATGTATTGCGTTGTGAGTGGTGGGACTGAATGGTGAGACTGTACGTTCTACATATTGAAATATTTATGTACACAATGAAATGATTAGGTGCATGCAAAACACATCTATAATGGATTCATATGATAACCATACAAACTTATGTGGTGCCAGCATAAGGTGAATTGAGGACGTGCTGCATCTCATGCAGGTAAACTGAAGCGCTTCCCTAGTTTTTGAATTTTTCTCAGTATATTTACATGTGTTGAATAAAAATTACGTACTAATCATTTATAGTTTATTTTTAGATTATTTATCAAAAACATTTCCTGACCTGTCTAGAGAGCAAGGCCAAACAACATACATCAAGGTTAGAAAAAAAATTGATGCCATATTACTACAAATATTATTGCGATTCCAAAAATATAAGTTGTATTCTTCGCTCTTCATATTTACGGTAATTACAAAGAAATATTGCTCCGCATTATTTCCTTCTCCCCGCCACCGGTTATATTAGTATGTTAGGGTATGATAATTATAATATGGCTCGCGACAGCGAGTCATCAACAATTATAAACAATTGTTCGGTCACAGTCGGCGATGTTAGGTTTGTTAGTCCCGGCAATTCCATTTTAAGAAAATCTGTTTAAGTGTGAAGATGGAGTCGATGGTGGAGGTAGCAGCACTCGCGGAAGGATATACGAGGAAAAAGGTTAGGATGTTACCATAATGTTAAATTGGTCCGAGAGCAATAGCTGTCTGGTACAGTAACTCCTACATCTATCGCTAAGAAAGAATAGATTAATATATATTTCTCAACTAATGATAGCGTTTTGTACCTATTCATGAACCAGACAGACACCAATTTCTATACAATTTGCTAGTGTTAGCAACATGTCTTAGTTTTTTATCGCTTCGGAATAGCATTTCAAGTGAAGTTTTACTTTCTGTTTACTTGTTCCAGTGAATTGAAAGATTTAGATTATTGCTAAAAAATTCAAAAAGTTTCTGAAAAAAACTGTGGTCTGGATTCAGAAACTCTTCAATAAAGTAGTGAATTAATGTTAGCTGTTGAATTAATGTTGGGACCTCATGTGCAGTTTTTTGATATGAAGTTGTCTCTGTACTTTATGTTTAGTTAGTGCACTATACGTATAATCAAATACAAAAGTGAAAATTTATTGATATTCAATCCTCAGTAATTTAGTTTATATTTATTGCACTTAAATTTTTGGGGTAATAAATGTATTTATTATACTTAAAAGAACAATAATTTTGGCCAGTATACCACAAATTTCTTTGAAGGAAGACTCACAGAAGTGAAATAGTGATCACCTAGAGAGACATAGAAATAGCTTCTAGTCATATCTTGTATACCGCTTTACTTTATTTCTTAATTTGTTTTTAAATTGTCTTAAAAGTAGACAGACTGCATCTCATGTAAATGAGATACCATATTCTACAGTGGATTAATATATTTTACAGCTGTGATTTATGATCGCATTTATTAATATTATTATTTTATTTCGAACAGCCCTGCTGGAAATGCACCCATGGGTGTATTTGGAACTCCCACAGGGTGCCTGTGCTTGACTCTGGGGGCATTTCCGCCAGGGAGTGAGATTACTAGCCATATTAAAACGTGACTGAGGAATGCCAATAGATGACAGGTATCAAAAATCAGTTCTAAAACTACTTAATAATAATGTGTTAATTTCTAATGTCTCTTGTCTAACTGGACTAATACAATTATTATAATTATAAGTAAAAATTCAGTAAAATACAATTATTATAATTTTTGTATTCATAATTTTTGCAATAAAGAACAAATTATTGTTTCAAGAGTTTTTATTCCCTTTTATAAACTTCAACAAAAATCCACTTTATATTCACCAAATTTGTTAGCCCAGCATCGCGGAGACGTTCTCTCGCCCACTCTTAATCCATTAGCCACCTAAGCAGCCATGTTAAGAGCTCCTCCTCCTATCTCTTAATCCGCTGGTCTCCTGATCGGCCATGTAAGGAACTCTTTCATTCCACTCGTGATCCACGGGTCATGTGGTGGCCAGGGGAGAACCTCCGGCTCGATCCGTGCACCTCTGAACGTCCGCCGCCTCGTCGAGCTTCATTTGAACCTGCTACGGGAGGACTCGCCATTCGATCTCGCTTGCCGCCGACTGCGTTCCGCCGCTGTCTTAACTATTTTTTTTTCAGTTTATTATTTAATGTCACATATACATCGAAAGACATTACATGACATATCTTTATAATTACATATTTGTTACTACTTGATTCTTCTTTATTGTTTTTCACTCTAAACTGCTCCTTCACTCTTCTATGTTTACGAGTCCGGTTCGCTATGGCATCCCCATAATCTCTTGTTGAACCATATTCACTGGAACTTTTGCTCCCTCGCAATGAAGTATTCGCACTCATTTTCTCTAATGAAACAAAATGTTGGCGTACTCATACGTGCACACAATTGACGTATAATCTTCCCACCCCTCTTTTCCCTTGTGCCAAAACAAGTTGTAGGCGTTCATCATATACGAATACATTACTACTTAACCATTAGTTCGAGTCTCTATAAAAGGGTATTCGTATACTTGCAAATTATATGGATACGTTGGGGGCCTTCGAATTATGTGTTCTTTGGTAACATCAACAATACATGGCCGTATTTTAAATTTCATAAACATAAATTCGTATATTAGTATTAAGCCACTGCTTCAAGACTAGCATATACAAAGCAGCACAAACTATTTAACATACTTGGTACCGAAAAGTCCTGCAGATTTCACATACTCTTCAATTTACATAATTTACTTACAAAGTGCAGCCTAAAGTGTTGCCTTCGTCGTATTCAAGGTTATCAAAACAATGGTGACCGCTCGACTAGCTATCTGCCTCATTACGCGCCTGCACTCTGGAGAAAGCCTGTAAGTTGCTTAGTGGAGTAAACCACATCACCATGACTTGGATAGCCTTCATTTATAAACCCCTATCTTCCTACTGAGGCCCCTAAGAATCGTACTGGAACATTTCTCCTCGGTTCACCGGTTATGTCAGTCTAATGTCGCTCCCAACCGCTTGAAGTGCTGACCAGACGACAATTGAGTCAGGGTGGGGTCACGTTGGTCATCTCAACCGACTCAGATGTAGTCACGACAATTGCGACCCGGAGTGCTGAATATCTCTATGCTGGCGTCACACGAACAGTAAAAGTGTCACAGTTTCGGACGACGCATTACTGTCCGTCGTTGAAGCACAATGCTTCTAACGGTCGCAGGTACACGAGTGGCGTGCGACGATATTACTGTACGTTTAGTTCTTGGTTCTTTCTGGCCTGCGACATTCTTCTAGAAATCCACGACAGTTCCGGCGGGAACAAGAAATATATATATTTCTGTGAAATTTGGAAATGATTTATCTTAAAATATTTTAATGTAAATTAACAAAAACGAGCATTTCTTTGATCCGAACAGATCGAGGATTATGCCTTCAGGGGATACCACGTTAAAAAATGCGCCTAGTACTGTACCTCATAGGCGGCATGGAAAGCAGTACGATTACTGGATAATTTTAAAGTAAATTTCACACTACAACCAACACTTACAAGACTCGGGATGCAAATTATGTGACAGAACGAAGCATTGTCATACTACATTTCCTTGTAAAACTCGGGTTGTTTGGATAAGTTAAAAAGTTATGATTTTAAAAAATTGCATAATTTTTTTATATATATACTTTGTTGTTTCTTTTAAAGCTTATTTTGTTTTGAAATTGTTTGTTTGGAAATGTATTGTAATCACAATCATCAACTATATTCCTTTTTTATTTAAATGTATTTGTCTCTAAACATACATATGCAAATGCTAAAAATTAATAATTAAATGCATAACAAAGTCTTCCTTATATTTAAAATATAAGTAGTGTAAGTTTGCACCTAAATTGGAAAAGAAAAGAGCGTATTAAGTTTGCCGAGTGTAAGTCCGTAATCGTGTACGCGCATTGTGGGCGCAATGCAATATTAAACGTTTTTTTAACCACGCTAGCTCGCAATTGATGTTTCGGAGGAAAAAAACACGTAAGATCCTATTTTTGAAGGCAATTTTATAATGTATAATATTCTTAATAACTATTTTTACGATAAAACGTATCTCTGAAGATATATTTTTCGAAAAACCGTTTTTCTTGACCTTTGACATCGAATAAATTTTTTAGCACTCGTGGGATCGATGGGGATTTTTGATATTTTATTTGAAATAATGACCTTAAGATGTGTAGCAAATTTCATCTCTATGCGAAATTTGTCGAACTTTGCCTTTTTTTGTATTTTTCCTAGGCTATGGTGATCATGAAGTCACCTGACAGCATGCGAAGGCGATGAATTCCCCGGTTTTTTTATACACAAGAGGTGACTCCACCGGACCCGTATCCCACGCTTGTGTCTCCTTATTCAGCAGTCTGGATCTCTGCTCGGCATGACTTTTTATGATTTATTCATCAGTTTCGAGAAACATTTGAAATTATTTTTCATGTTAGAATGTTTATTTTAATTTAATAAACTAAGAATACTTAATAAAGTAATATTTTTATTTTTGTATATGCAATTTTAAAGGATATTTACTATTTAACAAATAAATATTCTAAACTTCTGAAAAACCTCCATTTTTTGAACCCCCCCAGAAAAAAAATGCAACGACTCAATTTGTCACGACCTTTATTGAGCACCTGTGTTCTGAAGGTGTTTTTTCTTCTGGCCAGGATAGTGTGATGCCAACCTCCACCTGTTCCATCGTTATAAGGGGGTGAATTTTTTAAACAAAATATAGGGTTTCCAGTATTCTAAGTATGAACGAATCATGTAATAATTTTTTTCCAGCTTCTATTTCTAAAACTAACTTTACTGAGTGAAAGGTTATTTAAAAGATTTCCTCTGAATAGATTATTAATATAATTCTAAACTATTAAATAATTAATGAAAGGTGAACTAATAATGATACATTAATGTAAAATATGAGAGAAGAGTAATATCGAATAATCTCGTGAAAGCTGTGAATGACACAAGTAAACTAATGAGTGGGAGGAAAATTTTAAAGTACTTGATTGCATGGGATAAACTTGGTTTTCCTTTAATTACACAAACATAGTTTGCAATTGTTAAATTTTTTTTCTTAATTTAAAAATCATTAAAATAATCATGTATAAAAAGTGTCAGTATTTAAAAATTTAGTTTCAGCTGTAATTGTAAACATCTTTAATACTCTTATTATTTCACGCAGAACAATTCACTGTAATGTTCAATTAGTTTGTTATGTGTCTGCTACTAATAATGTTGTAAGAATATATACCCCCCAGGGAACTTACATATAGTAAGTACGTGTTTGGCGAACACGGGGCCCCGAGCTGAGTCTGGCATTACTTCCACTTGTGCTAGACTCCTTCCTTTCTCTTTCCTGACCTTCCTTGGTCACCTCTTGTTCTTTTCGATCCCGACGCTATTAGGGCTAGGGTATCTTTCATTTTCCTCATTTTTGTCCCCCCTCTTTTTTTTTGTCCTACCTCATTCTTTGTCCCCCCTCATTTTTTGTCCTGATTGCGAGCAGTTTTTATTTGTTTTTACAATTTGAAAACTTTTATTTTAACCATTCCTTTCTGTTAGTACAATTGTTCTCAAAACGAGAGCAGATTTGTACAATTAGGTTAAATAAAATGTGATTAGTAAATAAGTTAAATTTAGAAACTTGTGCAAGACCCTGTTCCTCTTTGCCTCTTGAATTTCTTGTAGAAAATAATGTAACTACACTTTTGCAATTACAAGAATAAAATTTATTTCAGTCCTGTTTACGAGTGAAATCTGTTTTTGTTTTTGTTTTTGCTTTTGGCAATTCATGTTATTTGTAGCTAGTGATCAACCAACCACTCTGAGTCTTGGTATTTATTTTATGGCGAAAGAAATCCCAACACAGGCTATACCTCCTGAGATCTCAAATTTATTTCACGTTACGTTCCTTTCTTTGTCATGTTTAATTGCAAGATTTATATTTGTGTTGTGGAATGCGGGTGTTTTTATGAAATAAATTTTCATTTAAATTGAACTAGGATGTTTGGAGGAGCTAAAATGTAATTCACTTTAGCATACAATACAGTTGTTCATACAGTAATTAAAATATAATATAATTCTTATACTGAAATAAATACTTAAATTTATCCAAACTTCCAGAGGTTTTATTCAGAGCGTATTCCGGGAACATCAGCTCACAAACTTCGACCCATGCGTTGTTTTTCTTGTATTCGTTAATATAGACTTACGACCTTATGACGAAGGAATATTTTGTGATATATAGTTACTATAGGCTGGGGATTCTGAAACCTATAGCGCAGGTCTGATTTTCAACTCGATAATGAATCTCTCCGTGTCAAAATCCGATATTTTGAACCATTAGTTAATAAAAATTAATAACAAACAAAAAAATAACTAACAAACAATAAAACTTTAACTAAGAAACAAAACAAATTTAACGAACAAACAGTTAACATTTAAACGTCAGTAAATAAACAGTCGAACGAAAATAACCATACGCGAAACTCCTCTAAATAAACTTCGTGACTGAGCTCGTCGCATGCAAACGGAGCCAAGCTAGGCGGCAGTGCGATGCACTGCGATTATCTGCGATAGGAAAAACGCTCCTACGAATCGCATCGCCATGTGAAGCAGACGGCACCACTGCCATAAAGCTCAACAATGTTCGCGTGCGCCGCTTTCGCGCTGCGATACAATGCGATACAGAACCGAGAGTCTGCGATTTTTCGCTACCACGAACATCGGCGTTCCACGGACATGTGAACCAGCCCTTGAAGAGGGTCATTTGGAACGTGAACGCGAAGTGGCTTTTAGAGGGTTCTAAAACTACTTGATGTCCCATTTTATCCCCTACGAAGGAGAATTCCGCTTAATTCCCGACTCACTTTCCTTGTTTTGTAATATATTACTTTTCTTGAAACTTGAAATTTGGATATCATTTTTCCATCAAAGAGAAAGTAATAAAAAACGCCTCTTTAGATGGTAAAAAGTATTTATGAGGAATTTGTCCTCATTTTGGTGTACATAATAAAGAAGTAAAGTTGCAATCTTGAAATACCGTAATAACCAAGGTTCTAATTGTAACGTAATGGATAGAAACAATTAAATAATTTCAAATCAAAACCCACGTCAGTTTCCATTCGTAGAGAAAACAAAAACAACAGAAGGATTTCATTTGAAATGTTAGAAGACGTTTAGTTCCTTTCTCGAAAGAAACTAAATAGCGAAAAGGCGAAACTCAAGTTGTTTGGCAATACGTAGTTAAAATGTGGTTAGAAATGGAAGTGGTTTGTTTGGGAATGTTTCGTTTCGATGGAAAACTTCAGTGAAGTTGAAATACTTTTCCGATCCATAGAACGAAATGGTACCTAGGTCCTTGGTCATAACGGAGTCGCTCTTCGTATTTGTTTGTTATTTGGATGGTGAAAGGGGTGTGCAGAATGTAGATTAACGGCAGAATTGAAAAGCAAACATATTTCTTTTCCTTTTTATTATACTTATGTTCTATGATAAAAACCTGACGTATTTTTTAACATCTCTTCGGATACTAACATTTTTATCGTTCTCTTAATGGAACTGAGCCCATGTCACGAGTTTTACTCGAATACTGGATGGCACATATTCAAAAAATAAATGTTGTGGACATAAATGTAATTAGTCCATTTATGGATGTACATCACCTTTGTGTATTTAAAATGTGTACATATTATATACATTCTAGATGTATAATTTTATCAAAAATAGTTTCATGTTGGAGAACCAATCTACGGATGTTGCAATTTTCAAAGATAACTATATTCCCCTAGGACTCGTTTTTGTTTACTGAAAAACCGTTTAGGCATCAAGAAATTTTAATTTTGCCCGTAAAGAAGGCAAAATTACATATAAACACATTTTACGAAATAAATGAATCATAATGGAGAGCAAAGTGCGCATGTTATCACTAAAAGCTTCGCACAACACACATTTCTTTCTGGGAGCAACTTGTTACTTTGACGCAAGTCGAAATTACCTGCTTCATGTAGCCTTTGATAGAGAAAATATGAGTGACAATAACAAAGGGACACTTCTATGTTCAAAAACTACAATTACTATCAATATGATTAAATCTAACGGACGAAATTAAAATAGTTTTCTAAAGTATTGAAATAATATTTTAAAAACCTGAAGTGTTCTGAGTCATTTGTAATACATCAATTCCTCTTATTTCCAGTCATCTTAAATATAACAACAGTGCATTTGTGTCATGAAATAACAATAAAGCATTCATTAGTACAAGTTCAACACACGTCTTGTTTGATACAATTGCAGAATACTTTGTAATAATAAAATAAATTTGTCTTCATAACATATTAATTAAATATTCACAGAAGCACCATCTACAGAATATTTAAAACTCTTCAAATATTTACACATTTAAAATATTTGTAATGAGAACGCGATGATCTCTCTAACAGAAAACCGAATGAAATGGAACAAACCAACAACAAAAGAAAATATTTCCAGCTATTACGTTTCTAAAAATGAATTGATGATTTCCTGGAGGCTTGTGTAGGTTCCTATAATCAGAGCAAATAAACCACAAGTCAGAAGGACTACGTCTTTCACAAGAACCCAATTATATCTTCCAAAATCTTGCTGGGGCCATAATAAACAAATTTCGATGAGAGCAGGGAATGCTATTCCAAGAGCAGATAGGCACAATGCTCCAAAAAGGGAGATAAATAATTCAAGTCGAGGAACTGCTACAGCAAGAATAACTGCAATCAAAAAGTAAATAAATGTTAAGGGTTCACATAATTGAAAACAATTAGATTTTTATATTATTTTTGTTGGCTTACATGTCCCAATTACAATGGCGGTTCGTAGTATGTATTCCCAAAATAACTGTTTCTTTGGAGAAGATTTTTCGAGTTTTCTTTTCAAATATGTTCCCCAAATTATTTCTACTGGTACATAACACTGGAGTGCATAAGTTATGAATATTGCAATAGAGAACATGATCTTCACACTTTGCGCCAACCTACGAAAAAAAAATATTGAAAAACAATAACCTTATTTTCCAGTCTAAAAACTTCGTTAGAATGTCATGAAATGAAATGAACAGTTCGTAACACTAACATCTGTTTTAAGTGTAAAGTTTTTTGAATGGTTGCTGACTTTATTTACAGGATCAATAGCCCCTTTTTCAAGAGAAATTGCCTTCTATCATTAATCAATTATTTAATAAAGATTTGGAATAACATTTTGAGAATTATGAAAATTTGAGTAAGTGATGTTCATCGATATTTCAGAAACACCAACACACATCTACATGCAAATATTTTTCTGGAGAGTTACTGGGTGTAACGTTTCTGGAACCCCTTGACACAGATTACATTACAGAAAAGATTATCAGATCGGTCGGAATGTTCTTAAAAATTGAAGTCGACATAGAATCAAATATGACCCATGATAACTTTTATGCAATATGCTACCCACATGTGAGCTACAATAATAACACAATTTGTCGTCACTTGGCAATCTGTTAATAATAATTGATATGAGAAAATAAAATTGATCAAAATATAATTAATATTTTATTTCAAACTCTTTTGAAATTCCTGTGGTTTTTATTATTTGCATTAACACGATTTAAGTATTAAATTGTTTTGCTTTCGGATGTGGGGGGCTTTCTCACATCTGTTAAAATAAAGCAAACACTTACTTGTCGTCTTCTGGAAGGTTTAATGTAATACTTCCTCTGACTTCATCTCCGTATTTAACGTAGCCGAAAAAACCGATGAATACATACAGAAAAACGATAACTGACATTCCTCGATTTAATACTCCAGTGTATCCTCGGAAATCAATAGGTCTTTTCATGTTGTTTTCTAAAGCTATAATCTGTGAAAAGAAGAAAAGTTATTGAATGACGGTACTGAAAAATGTAAGCACTTGTTCAGACGTAGAGGTTATATTTGAACTCCATTTAATTTGCATTTAGCTTATAATGCATTAATGGTAAAATTAGATGTGATAATATCAATGCAACAAATGGTTTGAAATGTTAAATGAAACTAAGGGAATCGTATGAGGTGCAGAATTTGCAGTCGTATTGATCCGGTAAATACTTGCAATATTTTGAAATTTGTTTCCTTAACTTTTGTGTCACTTGATACTTATTTCTCGAACTGTACGACTGTTTCTTAAGACCTTACATATTACTTATTATATTGAAATCGGGATCCATTTTCATGTTTCAAATTGTTTGGAAATGAGCTAATATGGAGCCAGATGGCATTGCAAACATTTTTCAGAAAATTCCCAGTGCTCTGAATTTCAAAAAGATGGACTGGGTGTACAAAGTCATTAATAGATCTGACCCTTTATAATACAATTGCTTAGACGAAACTTCAAATTTTGTCAAATTACCCCTTCCAGATGCTCCCACTCACTTCCTAAATTCAATGGCCCTCGACCTCCTTATAATACGAGTATAACTCTCTTTTTGTACAGTGATTCTCTCCCATTTCACGCAGTATATGATCTGTACTCAAAGATCATTTGGGTATAATTTTTCCTTTACTCTTATCTCTCCCATTTCTCTCCCATCATTAACAATTTTGAAACAAACTATTTTATTATTACCCCCCCCCCCCCAGGGGACTTACATCTAGTAAGTAAACTACTGATAACAAAAAAGGGACCATTTATTTTCTAAGTCCCACGCTCTGACCAGTTTTGGATCTGTTAAGTTTGCAACGCCTCTCTCCTCCTGCTTCCCCTTCGAGTGGGGAAGTTTCGTTCGACCAATCGTAGGTCTATTTGAAACGGCTCCCATATTTGGAAGACATCGTGCGGCGGGTAAATCGTAACGAGATAAAATGTTTCATTACACCGCTATTAAAGAAATATTTTGTAGTTTTTTATTATACACATTTTAGACTTCTATAACAAAAATATTCTCTATATTCTTGACTTCAATAAACTTTACCATTCTCTATATTTAAACGACATCTCGAGATTCGTTGTCTCTCAAGGTCTTCATAGGCAATGTAAAAGATATTAGAGTTTCTGTAAAAAACGTTTGCGTAACACTGTGATAAAATATAGTTTTTAACAGAATTTGAATATAATTGCAAGATATCGTATGGAATTGGTATAATTCGAATGACAAATTACTTATAAATATTCCTATAATTTCTTATATTTATACAGTGAAGTAAAGAAATAAAATCTCATTGCCTACAAGTGATGTGTATTGTCGAAAGTAATTTCACATAATTTGCAATTCTCTTAAGTTTTTCATATATGTGAAAATGAATTAAATAAATATAGAAAACGTTTGTCTAATATATGAACTAATAACACAAAAAATCGTGATCCGAGATTAATATTACAAAAAACGTGTTTTAGATTACAACAAATATCACTAAAACTGAAATCTCTTTCATTAATTTATTCAAATGAAATTGTGAAATACAACCACAGATTCTCGTTTTCTTTCTTTGTTCCTACTTCTCTCTTTCTCTTCCTTTAAATTTCATAGTTCAATTAAAGAACGTTAATTGCATCTGTTAATAATTTTGTTTAAATATGTGCCACTCTTTTAAAGATAATACTTCTTCAACATCCTTGCGTCTGAGTGTTTTGTATTTTTCATGCTATTTCGTTACTCTACTTATCTTTCTTGACAAAGAATTCTGAAAGTGTAAAATGTAATATTTACAATACTATTTCTACATTTCCAACTGATATAGCACTGAACTCAAAACAATAGTTAAAAATAAACAAAATGGTATCACTCATTACCATCAAAATAATGGAAAAATAAAAAACGGATCTAAGCAAAATGTAACAAGAAAGTTCAGCAAATGAAGCACTGCACACCTACAAACGCCGCGAAATGATACTAATGTTGAATTAGTTTGTTATGTGTCTGCTACTAATAATGTTGTAAGAATATGTACCCCCCAGGGAACTTACATATAGTAAGTACGTGTTTGGCAAACACGGGACCCCGAGCTGAGTCTGGCTATTTGTGAAGGCTCCTTTCTTTCTCTTTCCTGACCTTCCTTGGTCACCTCTTGTTCTTTTCGATCCCGATGCAAGGGTATCTTTCATTTTCCTCTTTCTTTTTTTATTTTATTTTATTTTTATAATGATTTGTGTAATGTTTTGAGATATGTTGATATTTGAGTTTTGAGTTGTAATTCAGGAGGGTTTTTAGTGGGCATGGTTGAGTCATTCAGCGAGTCCCACATGCCAGGAGAGTCATGTTGGCTCTCCCTAGTGCGTAACTGCATTTTCCCTACCTGTACCAGATTTTAGGGTTCTAATGACCTAGTTATCGACGAGCCGTAAAACCTCACAAAAAAAATTAATCCCGTAAAATAATAGAAAGTCGACCACCCTCTTCCTCAAAGATATTTACGAAGCCGTTTAGGACATTAACCTTGATGGGGCTAGAATGACGTAGATATTGGCGAACCCTAAAACCCCAACAACAATAATAATGATAATAATATGTTTATTTCAAGCACGACGTTACTTACAACGCCATAATCAGGTTGCTGGCTTGGTACCCCAAAGCTGGATCTAAAATTGGTCTTTCAAAGTAATTTGGCTACATTCTACCATTACAAGTCAAAAGCAATTTTGGAAAACGAAAATGCTGTATTCAACTTTGACAGAACCGTTCACACAAGCAAAACCTTACAAAACAATAGACGTGATATCACAATAATAGTCAAAAAGAAGTATTCAACCCTTCTTATTGACATTGCTATTCCATTTAACAGAAACTTGTAGAACACACGGGAAAAAATAGAAAATATAGTGCCTGTGAACTGCGACAAACCATTCGTCACAAATCCGTCTCAATCCTCATCATCAGTTCAAGCACAGGAATAATAGAAAAGCACAGCATGCGTGCGATAATTTAAGCAATTTGGGCATAAAATTACAGTGTTGAAAATAATGCAAAAGGCCGTGATACTGAGCATATGTCATATTGTCAGAAAAGTTTTCCAGTCAGATAATTAATTTGTATTAAATTATGACACGTTTAATATGATTTGCAAGTCAAACCCTCTGTTACACTGAAATTCCGAGAAAATCCTGAGAAACACGAGAAAAAGAAGGATAATAATAAAATATAATAATAATGTTTGTTACAAGCACGACGTGGTCAGTAAAAGGTTATCTGTTTGTGTAGGCGAAAAGGTTTCTTTTAGAAATACAAGACCAGGTGATCAACTGGAAATATAGTCTAAGTGACTCCACTATGATCGATAGCAAATACCACCAAAGCCATCTGGTGGAGGAAACTATCCAAGACATCACTGCAGACTGTAAACTTTTGGCTCAGACGGATTACTTGCAAAGGCACAACTTCAAATTATTAATCAAAAAATGGCTGATAAATGCAAAATTTCTGAAGACAAAATCAGTGGTGTCATGGTGCAGAAAGGTTGTTCCGGCACTGTTTTCTCGGAATATTTTTTTATTTATGTTGAGACGTAACGTTTTGTTTTGCTTGAAAATACTACCAAAAATTCCACTGTTTGTCTGCGGGGCCTAGAGCAACCTCCAGTCATGTGGGCAGAGGGGTTAGTTAGTCCCTGAGGCAAGAATCCATTATGGACATGGCAACAAGTAAAATATTTATTTTCAAGAAAAAACAAAAATTAAATCGTTCAGAGAACTGAGATGAAAGAAAAACAAACAAAAAAACTTTCTTCCATCCGAGATGGATCCCCTGTTCTCGGATTCAAAAGGCAGGCTACCGCCCGCAAAGTTAGTCCGCCTTCCGTTGGAGTCGCGTAGCCTCCTTGCATCCGCGTTGCACTTACGCCACTGAGCGTGGAGTGTTCAGGTGGTGTAGTTCTCGCCGACGCGTACCCTCTCGCTCTACCGTGTCTTCTCCTCCTCTCTGCCGTCACCTGACTATCGTGTCGCTATCTCTCAGAACCGCCCATTGGCTGGCGCCGGTTTTCCTCGAGCGCATGACGTGGCAGCGGTGATGGCGGCGTTAGCGGCCGCGACGACTGAGATGGCGCACGTCATCACCACGAATTATTGAGGAGCTTCAAAAAATCGTGGGAGCTTCGAAAATCGGCGCTGATGCGACCGAAGGTCGTTTCATCTCAATATATATTCACATAAGCGTTTATTTTAAAGACGTTAAAATAACTTTAAAACAAATGAGACTTTAAAACAAATTTCAAGTTGAACACAGCAAGAGACTCGGGCTACCCGTGAGAGGAGTGAGGTTGTTTTTATTTCAATGGTATTTGATTTTGGCATGTGCTTTGCAAAGTAGTGAAAATTGTCGGCTATTCTTTCTCAAGTCTACCAGCACAAAAATGTGTCAGTTTTAAGTATTTCAATATTATTTAAACATAGACACAGGTTATAATTTTATTTCGAGAGTCAAGAGAGCCATATCAAATATGACGTTATAATGTGTGATAAATATTAACAATTAAAAAGAAAGGTTAGAAAAAATTGAGGTCGAAATATAAATTTATCTGTTTTTAGGTTACAGAAACGGTGTAGTTCTCATGCCGAAAATCGACTCCAGAAGGAATTAAAATGTACAAATTAGCGCATCAATTTTAAAAATTTTCCGGAGGGGGGGGGGCACAAGGCCACAGTTTTGGGAAATTTGAGAAATTCGGTGCTCCAGCGCTGCTAAATTCGCCATGACCCCACTTGACAAAACATATCACAACTACCAAACAGAGACAGTGATGGAGAACAAAATCCATGAACTATAAATCTAAATTTATCAGTGAGGATTAAGGAATCTTCTATGATAAATTAATCCGCCACAATTATCCAGACATACCATTAATTGGGGAAATTTATAAAACCACACTCCTCATTTACATTGCCGAGCCCATCACAAATAGCATGCAGAAGACAGGAGAGAATTTCAAAATACACCTCTCTCTCTCATGTAGTACAAAGACTTCGGAAGATGAAACACGTCCACACATTTCTAATAGTAATTTCCGCAAGAGGAGTAATTCCAAAATGTCTACATTCAAGTCGAGAAACATTAAATTTATCCAAGTACATTTACATAGTAAAAATGAAAGAAAATACCTTAATAGAAAGGGTTTGTTATGTCAACAACCCAGAGAGTTTTAAAGTTCTTTAGACATATTAAAGGAAATGGACGCTTGGCCAATTGACTCGCGCCATTTTTCAAGCATCATTTGCCGAGAAAGAAAAGTTCAAAGTAATAATAATAACAACCCATGGTATAAAATACATTCCGAAAATAAATACATCCTATTCAAAACCCCTATTCTTTCCTTTTTGTCGACATAAATGCATTGATACCTAACAAAAGAAAACTTTCATAACTATCCCTTCGCAAAAGAGATTCAGACAAAAAAAGCTCGTCACTCAATCCAAGCTATAATAAGAAAATAAAGCTTATGAAAGTAGATAACAAGAATAGGTTAGAATTTATCAATACAATTAACATAAATCGATCCTCTGATGTATTGAAAGAAATTAAACGTTCTTCGTCTCATTAAATGATACCACGTCTTGAAATTTCAAAATCACCTAAAACAAACGCAAAATCTGATATATTTGCCAACATGCTTTTCTACATATTGCGACCAAATACTCTCGGCAGCACACTACTATCTCCCCAAACATCCCCTATCCCTATTCCCTAGACATAAAAATAAAATGTTTCCGAAACATTGACCCTCGTTAAAGACATAGCTTCAGAAAGGCAGCAGGTCCCCGACAACATATTGCAGGTTCACAATTAAAGCAATCTACTAAACACATTACACCCAAAATAACATTTTGAATTCTTGTATTTCTTTCTCATGCTTCCAACATATAAGGATAACTGTCCCCGTCGCTCTTCTTCTGAACCTTCCTTATAATCCCTTGAAAAACCCTGAAAATCTTCGACTAATCAGCATTATTTCATATACAGGCAACTACTTCGAAAATTATCGTAGCAAAACTTAAAAATATTCTTCTCAGAACACAAAATTATCCATCCTGACCAATACGACTCAAAAAAGTGATTCAGTTCTCTCTCAAGCTTGGCGTGACCATGGAAATATCACCGACCTTTCACCTTCGAAGCTCAATTTCAGCGATAGTTTTCGTTTATATTTACACATTTTATCTCGCCCACCCGGTCACCTCCTACATAAAACTTTCCAGATTCTCCCACATTCGTTTCGCAAATTTTATCTGAGTCTCTTCTCAAAGAAAATTCTTTGTAAGGCAAGATTCGTATCCCATCAGTGCCGGAGTACTCCAAGGTGGTGACAGGTCTTCTGCCGTGAAGAGACCTTCCATCTTTTCAAGAATCCAATTGTACTTGTATGTCTCTTCCCTGAAAATAAATTTAAACTTTGTCATCTAATTTTTCTTTATCAAATACCTAGGTCTCTAGTTTATATCTAAAGTTATCAAATGTAACGGAGTGTGTATTTGCTTGTGGGTGAGCATCACCACCATCAACCCCAATTTTACTTGTGAACCGACAATTTTTTTTTCATTTTGAACTATTGGACAAAATTTTTTGTATAAGCGGGCTGCAAAATATCGAAGCCAAAAGTTTCGATACTCCATTCACTGAATCAAGGTATCGAGAACTGGGTATATAGTACCGAAGCTCAAAGTATCGATACTAACTTGCTATCGATCTTGTAGTTCGAACCTTTGTTCCTCAATCGTATTACAGAGCAGTAGCGGCGATTGGGAATCAAAAGAGGGGGGAAGAAAATATTCACAATTTTCATTTACATGACATTTTCTGCATATTTTCACTAAGTGCGGTTTAAATAATGAAATAAATCAAAGGAAAGATAGTTGGTGACTACCACATTAGGGATGGTGTAATTTTTTTAATAATTCTCAGTTTAGGCGGGTTAAAATGAAATTTTTATTTTTCCTTAAAAAAGTGGAGGGGCGGCTGCCTCCCCCCACGCCCCCCCCTAATCGCCATCACTGTTACGGAGGAGCTAACACAGTATCTTCAAAGTGCTCCATGTTGTCGCTCCGGGTTTATAGATGTGTGTTAAGTAGGAAGCATGTAACAATATATGCATCCCACCCTCTTCTCTATAAAAGAAAAATGAAACTTTCAGTTGAAAGATATTTCACAGATCCACCTGAACTGCCATCCCTTCTGTAAGGAATCAAGGAAATGATTGAATTTGAAAATTACAATATGTTACTCCCAGTCTTTTGGGCTCTTCTGCGGTATGTCAACAGGAAAAATGTGTTATTCCATTGTCCAGGTTTTCCAATAAACGTATGTTTGTTCAGGTAAAACGAAAATGAGGAGTCAGCGTGGCTCAGTGGATAGAGCACTGAGTTGGCTGGATGGCCGGGGATCAATCCCCGGTGAGGTGGGGATTTTCATCACGCCTCAACATCCAGACTGGCTCCCAGGCCTACTCAGCATGCAATAAAATGATCTATCCTGGGGTCGAACCGGTCGGAGCGAGATGCTGGGGTCAAGAAA
Organism: Laupala kohalensis; assembly: GCA_002313205.1. NCBI lineage: Eukaryota > Metazoa > Arthropoda > Insecta > Orthoptera > Trigonidiidae > Laupala > Laupala kohalensis. The sequence goes on from NNCF01132730.1 coordinate 23,716, forward strand.
TCGTGCGAGCTGTACCCTCCGCGAAGGCCAAAGCCCACAAAGGGCTGTAGTGCCGGATAAGAAGAAGAAAACAAAAATGAAGATTGGGTTAAAAGGTATGTACGTCATTTGAATTCAGCAGTGGAAGTGTGGCTGTAGAAGAACACGGAGTGTCAAAAGACATCTAAGGTATGAAAAAAGTTATGCTCACGTTTTACATTATCTGATACATGGTACAGTAGTGAGATCGTGAAAAAATTCGATCGCGAGAATTTGTTGGAAGTATCCGTTGTGAGTGTCCCTGATATCGGAAAAGTGATTTTTAACATGACGTCCGTCTGCCTGTGCATCTGTGCGCAACGATTCAAGCTAAACTGATGAAAGCTCTGTGAAACTGGCACAACTCTTCGGTCCCAATAAAAACACACGACACATTTGATACTTTTTAGTTACTTTTTAATAAAAATCAACATTTATTGCTTTTGCCGTTAAAAATAAAGGTTTATCCAACTGCATTTATTTAACGTACTCTTCATATATTCATACCGGGGACGAACGAACACCTCAAAAATATCCTAAACGGATGAAGATATGGAAATGTAATTTTCCCTTAGATAAGTCGTGATAGAGGCTAATCATTTGAAGTATAGAAATGATTTGTAGCTTTTTAGTGCAGAAATATTGACACTTATATTATTTAAAAAAATGACGCATCTTTCGTGATGTTCTCCGAAATATATAGTGATTCCGTATTTTTATTATTGGCCATATAACAAAACAATATGCAGAATGACCTTCGAGAATCAGATATAAACTCGCCATATACTTGTCCTGTGGGTCTGAGGTAATAAATATTTAATATCCAACTATAAATGTGTAGACAAACAAATGTTTTTGAGCTTGTAATAAAAGTACATAAAGGCAATTAGTGGTATTTGAAATGTTCTTTCTCAAGACTTACCACACCAACTGCTTCCAAGGCAAACAATGTCGTTCCAACAAAAAGAGGGTAGCTTCGAACATGTGCGGCAAATTTTCGTTCTGCTGGGTTTGGTATGTCATCAAACATGTAGTACATGGTAATACCAAGTCCAATGAAGGTAATTATATTCGCCAGTGTGGAAAATGGCGCCAAAACCTTTAAGTTACGAGCATAGTTCAGAAGGATAAGAGGAAGCAGGATAATTAACATATATATCCGCACGTTTAACGGTGTCCAATATAAATCGACAACCTGAAACATAAGGAGAGCATAGCTTTTTACAATACTTTATATAGTACAAGCTATGAAATATGTCTGTGAACATTTATTGCACGTTTTATAATACAAGTTAAATTTTTTGAAGTATTACTCACAGCTTTGAAGTTCGATGATACAAAAACGATGTAGACACAACATATTCCAAGTTGATATAGTATTAGAAATGCGTCAACAACAAATCTAAAAAAGGAGAGTAAAATAACATCTTACATTGACGAAATATATTTATTTAAATCAAAATTATTTGTTTTCAGGCTTTAAACTGTTCTTTATATATGTGTCAATAAGATTCCGTAGTTTCTGTCTCATTGATTCGGCTACTCCAGGTATGTCACGTACAGAGTAAGCAGAGCGTTGCCTGCTTACTATAGGATTTTTTATTATAGACCCCTGACTTCCAATAGCGGTGGAGAGCACAAAAAATCGTAGAAATAAAACTGTTAACACAATTGGATTTGTCATTTTCTTCTGCATATACACAAGTGAAAAATTTGGTTTTATGAATGAATATTAAATGTTTAGAACCGGAAATGTTTGAAAAAACGTGATATTTTTACGGTTTTTGCCGATACAACTTTATTATTTTTTATAAAAGAAACTAAGACTGTCAAAATAATTCTTACTCAGCGAGTGATCACTGTTGTGTTTGTGACAACATTTAATAATTTCAAGCTTCTATTTGAAAATTTCTAATGAGTTAATAATTGTTTTCCAAAACACTGCTAAAAACAACCAGACACATTATTAAGGAATAAAAATTCTACTGTCGCACTCTGAAGAATGCCGTGATTAATTTATAATTGAATTGAAACGTTTAAAACTATTTATTCAGCCTCTAAGAAGCTTGTTATGATCTGGAGATATTCTTACATTTATCCGACTACCACAACCTCCAGTCGTGAAAGTAGTTGATGGTAATAATAATAATAATAATAATAATAATAATAATAATAGTAATAGTAATAAAAGTAATAATTTTACTGTGCAAGTGAGCAACGCTCAGTGGCAGATAAAAAATAAGGCATAATAAAAGTATTCATAATAACATAATAAGAAGTTAATAATAAGACAAAGTCCAAAACCCTAATATCTACAAAACACACACACACATACACGGTATGAAATGGTTAGAACATTAGTACAATTTGCACTGAAGGTAACTACGAGAAAGATATTACATTTGAAGAATTAATTATCTACGTGAGAGCCATATGTGTGTATATTCACATACATAATCATTTTCGCTTAGAAACAGATACAGACACAAACTCATACGTACAAACATTCATAAATATTCACACATATGTCATTGCTTCTCCTATACATTTAACGTATAAGTAGTTGCTATAATCTAATAAAAAATTAATAATTAAGTAAAATAAAATCAAAATAGGGTTGCTTGGAACATTATTCACACTTCATTACACATCTCTACACTACATTACACTTCACTCTGAGCATTTTCTCTACCCTTAGACTCCATTCACCTAATTACACTGCACGTCACATATGCACCTATTTCGAGGAATCAAGAAGACGGTTGCGGAAAAAGTTTACTCTTTTTGCAAATTCGTAAGTGTTGCTGCAGGCAAGTTATTTCAGTCTACAATGGTTCTATTCGCAAAGAGTATTTTCCAATATCCGTTTTCCGTTTTCTACACTGTATTTTACGCTTGTGGTCGCCGCGACTAATGTAATTCAGCTGGGTGGAGCCCAGTGTTCACTTACTTCCACGCAGGCTCTCCCATGTAGGTTTTAAAGAGATCACAAAGACGCGCAAACTTTCTTCGATATAAAAGTTGGAATTTAGGAGAAAATTCATATTTTCTGGACATTGATACATCGTCAGTTAATTAAGGAATACCAAGAAACCCATACCTCTACAAGTGCAATAATATAAACAAAAGAAATTCTTGCTAGGTTGATGCTTCACTTCTATTACTGTCAAGGTTAATTTATTTGTATTTTCTTGAATTTCAAATAAATTTATACATGTATTTTTTTCAATATTTATTACAAATTTGAACTTTTGGAAAATAACAATTTTCCTTTTACTCCATAAAATATTAGATTCACTAAAAACACCATTTGGTCTCAAATACTAAAACTTCGGGAGACTTCACGGCGTTTGATAGGAAGAAGAGACCGTGAAATGTCCACCTGAATTTCAACTATTTTCTGTTCACTCCTCACCATCCACGCAACGCCGCGCCATTGCATTCGGAGTGACAGCGAATGGCCTGTTTGAGATAGAGCACGCCATACGTGCCTTGCACGTGTGGTCTCCAGCCAGGATTTAACCTTTCAGTGTGATGGATGCGGAGGAAGAGCATTATGTTTACTGTGAATGAAACATTTGGCTCCGAAGAAATAGTAGTATGCAACGGCATTACCTATTATTCTACGAAAAATCGTTAATTTAAGTTATAGGTTTTTTGTAATAATTTTTTTTCTGCATTATGATTTTTTGTTTCCTTGTTAGCATTTCTATATAGAGATTTTGTATGTTATGAAAATAAATATTTTACTTTGTTTTCATTCACATCCAGAAATTTTCATTGGCTTTTATATACAGTAGTAATTATTATTAAGACCATTTTTTACTAATAGCTAAATATATTCCTGTATTTTGATTGTAGGCCACTGAAGATGTCAGCATAAGCTGTTGAAAGCCGGTTTTGGCAAATAAATAATTTTCGGTTGACTATAACGTTTTTCATTAAAGTAAAAACCGAATACAACACCACTATCTAATCACATAATCTGTTAACTACAGTTTATAGAAAAAACGAGTCTAAGTTGTTCCTGTTGACGGTATTTAACTTATTGTATGTATCTCGTTTCGGCCAGCTAAGGGCTACGAATGACGAGTACCTGTAAGGTTCAGTTTTTGTGTGAGTTTGCTCACTAGACACATCGTGAATTTTACCGAGATCGGAGGAACAGCGTCTAGATAGGATCCAGATTGCTGTATCCGAGTATTACAACTGCGGTTCTTAGCCGCAGAGGGTGAACTTTTCATACATCACAGCTATTTAAACTGAGACATGGAAATGAAAAGTTACAAATTTTATCTTGCCCCACCTGGGAATTGAACCCGGAATGACTTGGTGACAAGCGATCACGCTGACACCGTAGCCGTAACGTATTGTAAATCAACAATATTTTAAATAGATACAGTTCCTATTCTCATCTTTAAACAGATAAAGTTCTTTCATTACAACTTATAAAAATTTTGAGAGGGGCTTCCTGAGTCCCCTCTCCCGGTTACGCTCCTGCCGAACATTGAAAAGATAGCAAGTATTGTTTGAAACGCAAGACCATGAAAAAATACGTATTGTCTTCGAAGACCAGCTACCAATTCCCCCCTCCCCCCCCAAAAAAAAGAAGATAAAATATAAAGAAAATTTCTTCAAAAAACTCACTAGACAACTATGGTTCAAATATGGTTTCTTGCAGAGCGTTACTCCTCTTGGACATATATTTTATTTTAGAATTGCGTTTTCTTGGAATTTAATTTTCTTTTGGTGTTCATTAAGGACAGTTTTACTGTAACCCGAAATATTGTGAAGTCCTGAGGATAAAATGCTCACTTAATGTGTCGACGGGTAATTTTTCCAATAAGGTTTTACTTCTGTCAGAGTCTCTCACAACACGATAACGTGATTATTATGCCATTTCATGACTGTCCAATTAGACAACACTTCTGACGATTAGACACAGATTTATATAGTTGAAGTTTTGGGAAACGAAGGGTATGATGTTGTCTGTGGAGATGAGGTGTTCCGGTCTGTGTTGTGTCGTGTATGTTAGACAGCGAATAAATTCGATTGGATTAATTAGACTGCATTAACTTACAAACAACAACTTCACTCGATATTATGTTTATAAAAGAGCCTATTCTCTCTGCGTTGAACATATTATTATCGCATGTTACTGTTAAACACGATTCGCATACATGCAGAGCAAGCATTAGAAAGCTATATCTGAACTGAAAATAATATTTAGTATTAAGAGACACTAGTTAAAAATAATTCACTGATTCCATAATTTGGAATGCTTCCGAAAATTTGAACATTACCGTCACATCATGGTTTTCTCAACTTTCCTTAGGATGTAACAATTATTTGTCTTAGATTAAATTATCATGCTATCATCTCAAGAAGTATGAATGAATTACCCGGAGTAAGGAGCAGCTTTTCGTAAACACCTCGGTCCATTTTCCAGCGCTATCACCATACTTCGAGGGTAGCTCAAGATGGGAACCCGAAGCCGCCGGCACATTTCATATTGTGAACGTATCTGCAAGTAATGAACTGATTGTACTGCAACTCAGATTGTTTAAGACCTAATGGTAAAAGAAAATTATAGAAATTATTCTGATCATATTTTGCATGCTCTGCGTGCTCAATAATAAGTTAGCAATTAAAAGGAAACAGGAATGGCTCAAATTTATTTTAATTCTCAAAACAAATAATTTAAAAACGTTTACCTGTTTGATTTGGCACAATTTACTATCGTTTATGGGAAGAAGAGAAAATGTATTCTGGGTACAATTAAGTATTGCCGGTTTGTAGTTAAAATAACTATTTATGACGAAGAATGGAAAACATAGAAGAGAATGAAGAAGTGAAATGGAAACTAGAAGGAAGGCAATGTACGATGAAGGAAGATTACTTGCGAGGAACTCAGGAGAGGTGAGCTGCGGGTAATTATGCTATAATCTAAGTGCTCAAATCTATATACAGAATGTCCCTTTATTCAACGTAAAAGAATTGAGGGATGATAGAGCACATTAATAGGAACAAAAAATGATGTAGGTACAAATTACCAAAAATGTCTCCCAAACGAGATAAAATGACACAAAGGGAGTGTAAGAACAGAACAAAAAGGCGTGTGAAGTACTTTATTAGGGAAATTTAGAAAGTGATATACGTGTTCAAGACAATAACATAGCGATTTTTCCGAATTTCAATTTCAATTTTATAAAATTAACTTTTAAGTGTTTCTTGGTAACAATCGCGGAGTGCTGGAAACATCCAAAAAGGTTTAGAGCTACGAAATTCAGTACACTCGTTCTCCAGGGTGAACCCACGAGCTCCACTAACAAATTTGTCACAATTTGATTTAGATTTTTTTTTGATGGAACGTTAAACTTTGTTTTCTTCGCCTAGCTCAGAGATTCAAAGGCACTGAGCTTGGAAATTTGGCAAACGCATTCTTCAGGTTGGCACCGAACGATTTTTTCGAAATTCGTCGTACATTTTTCTTTAGTTAATTCCAAGTGATTTTGGTGTCAACCGTGAAGCGACGAGCTTCGAATTTCGACACATGTGTCCTCTAAGGAGGGTCCAAGGGCAACATTTTTCGGTGTTCGATTTCTTTTACACTCATCAATGGCGATTTAACAAGAATAGTTGTACAAAAATCAATATTTTAACGCTAGTGAAGTAGCGTGTACTCAGCTAGTGAAGTAGTATATAGAAAGCAATGAATGGTATTGTTCCGTAACTTTGACATACATTATAAGAATTATAAAGTACCCTTTCGTAAATAGGTGAACAATAGTTAATTGGGAATGTCTCTAAAACTATTTGGAGGAAAATTCGTTTTCTTCACTTAGCATATAAATGATTTTCTAACTGTAATATTTGGTTTGAGTCATTCCACTTTCTTCCCGCTAACATTAGTATTTTGTCATGTGCGACAAGGACAATGACTTGAAACGTGTTCTCATCATCAAATTTATTGTGGGAACATTTTATACATAAATTAAAAATAAGATACATGAACAAACGTGCCATAGAATATTCAATAGGACGCAAAAGTTCGAAGGTAAACCTAACAATCCTGAAAATACCGTAAACGACAAAAGAAAGGAATGCAATGTTGTTTTGACTTAATATACTTGAAATAAAAGGCGAGGACGGTGAATGTCTCTCAAAATGAGTTATCTTAGTTTGTTCATATTTCTTTTTATTATTATTATTTATTTATTTGTTCATATTATTATTATTATTCAATTTTTTTTCGGGGATTATTCGTCCGGTTTTTGAAAAGGTTTGAGGGGCTATATAGCATGCCTCATTCCTGGCTTGGTAAGTTATGCACGGTGCGAACAATGCGACAAGTTTCTAAGATAACAGATTTTTGGATCTTGGGAATAAGTTTTATGGGATGCAAATTTAGTTTTTCCAAATTTTCTTGCAGGATATTATGAGGCCATTTGCTGTAACAACGATTTGTAGAATATCTACAGTTTTGAGTTTGTAAATGTCTTTATATTCTATTGAAAGTGGGATGTATTTTGAAATCTTATCCATTTCTGCTTTGTCAATGTTATGATCTGCTGGGACATCAATGGTGAATACTTTTCGCCCTCTGACATTATGTAGCATAATATCTGGTCTATTAGCTGGGACTGTTTTATCTGTGTGTATTGGTAGGTCATAATATAGTTTAAAAACTTTGTTTTATATTGTAGGTCTTGCTTAGTATTCATAATAGAGCTTCAGAGGTCATTTCAGCTTCTTCTGTTAAAAGTCCGAGTCTTGTTGCAATAGATTGTTGTACAATGTCAGCAGTTAGGTTATGTCGGTGCAGATACTGTTTGTTAGATAAATTTGTACATCCAGTGATCTATTGTTTCTGATGACAAGTGACAGATTCTACATTTCTCGTTAACATCTTGCTTTTCAATGTACTTTTCATAGTTGTTGGTTGCGATGACGTGATCCTGGATTACTTGCATGAATCCCTCCGTCTCTCTAAATAGAGCCCCATCTCTGAGCCGTTGCACTGAGGTATCGTGATCGGCATTTTCATGAGCATGGGGAAGCCTGTCATGGGAAGGTTTGGTCTTTCGCTCCTTCAACCTGTCATTGAATGTGGTGATAGTAGGATAGTTTTCACTGTTACTGAGGTTCATTGGGGTGTAACTTTTGTCACTCGATACTACTGCTTTGTGTCGTGGATACATTTCAGATTTTGCAGGAAAGTACGTCTTGAGCCCTGTTACTTGCCGATTACACAACACTTTCAGGTCCAACAAATCACGACCACCTGCTTTTCTAGAAATGTAAAGGCGTTAAACTGCAGGTTTAGGGTGGTGCATTCTGTATTTTGTGAGAGTTGTACGTACCATCCTGTTTAAATTTTCAAGATCTGTTTGTGACCAATGAACTATCCCAAATGAATGTCAGTACTGGAATGTATCAAGAATTAATTGCATTAATTTTGTTTTTTGAAATTAATTGTGTCTACTGTATTTTGTTGAGGCGTTTCCTAAATAAGCATTCCAGTTGCTGTTTACTGTGCTTGTTGTTTGTTAGTAGACTTTTGTTGAAACCCAGATATTTATAACTGTTATGAGAATTCAATGCTTCTATTTCACAGAAATTTGCTTGTACTTTTAATGTGACTGATAATTCATCAGTTTTACATCTTTTAACATTCAACATAGCACATTTGTCGAATTCAAAATTCATTAGTTTATTTTTACTAAATTGTGCAGTGGTCTCCAGAAGTCTATTTAGTTCATCTTTATTTTTAGCAAATAATTTTAAGTCTTCCATATAAAACAAGTGGCTAATGGCATGAATCCATTTGTTTCCATCGAGAAGTTTTAATCCCAAACCCGATTCATTCAACATCTTCGACAAAGGGTTGAGTGTGAGGCAAAACCAAATTGGACTGAATGTATCGCCCTGGAAAAAGCCCCGTCGAATGAATATTTCACTTGATCATGTTGTTTTATTGTCATTCTTCAATTCTAATTGTGTGCACCAGCCGTTCATGAGAGTTTTAAGTAAACTGATTACTTTAGGGTGAATTTTGTATACGGCAAAGATTTTCAAAAGTCTAGAATATGGGACGGAATCGTACGCCTTCAGATAGTCGATCCAACTAACAGCTAAATTTATTTTCTTTTTCTTTGCTTAACTCGCTACAACCATATCAATTAACAGTTGTTCTTTGCATCCTTGAGCCCCTTTTCAACATCCTTTTTTGCTCTTCTATTAGTATATTTTCGGTCTTTGTATGTTGGGTTACTTTCTGCGTGATTGTAGATGAAAGGATTTTGTACATTGTGTTAAGACAGGTAATAGGTCTGTAATTTTTTGGGTTACATGTTTCAGGATTTTTAGGCTTCAGATAGAAGATTGCTTGGCACATGAATCTTGGTATTTGATTTGGGTTATCAATAACTTTGTTGATGGTGTTTACTAAAGGAGTATGCAAGACTGTTAGGTCCTTCCACCAAAAATTGTGTATTCCGTCTGGCCCTGATGATTTCCAGTTTTGCATTTTTTCTGAGAACTTCCTATACATCCTCTGAAGAAGCAGTGGTTTCTCCCATTTCTTCACTGGGTCTAGATAATTCATTTTCCAACAAAGGGGCCTTGTTGTTGCGATGTATAGGATGAGACCACTGGGTTCTCCAGAATTCTTCAACTAACTTCTGTGCCGGTGATTCATTTTTAGTCGAATCTGTAGATAGATTCTGATAAAATTGTTTCTGACTCAGAGTGAATTTTCTATTTTCTACTTTCTTTTTGTTTGAGATAATGTAACGACGTAGTCTTTTTCCTAGAGCGGCAATTTCTTGTTTTAAAGTGTTTATAAATAATCTGCTCTCAAAATCAGCATCCCGCACAAAAATCGTCTGACCTTTAAGAATTCTGTGTACCCTGTCTTTAAGGCGCTGTTTAGACTGGTCGCCCTTATCTTTCCAAACTATCACTTTAGATAAATCACTTCAAAATTGCTTGGTTTTGTTTTCTATTCTTCATATCCATAAGGTATTTTGGTTTCAGTGCAACATCACTATTATTTGGCTTGTAATAAACATTTTGTGCCGAAAGGATGGTAAGAGCGGCACAGCACGCATGCAGCTGTAGATCGTCGAGTGTATCAAAGGTCTTTTTCTTTCAAAATTTTGTTTATTGTGTTTAGGAGTTGAAATGTGGTTCTATTACGGTGTATTTTGTGGACGAGTTGCCTAAAATTTGGATCAGTTATAGCAAATAATGTCAAGTTCCTCTCAAACTTGATCAAAGATTCTTCTTCTGGGTCCATCTCCTGTTTGTCTCCTGACTGTTCTTCACTTTGATTATTTAGTAGGACTTCACTTGCTTTTGGATCAGGTATTGTCTATTCGACTGGTGTGTGCGTACATTGTGGATTCTGAAAGAAATTTAGATTGATTTCATCTTTAATCAAGTTCTGTTCTGCAGTATATATAACTGGTTTGCTGACTAGATGTTTTACTCTATCACATATGTTTTGTTCAGAAAATCTTCTTAAGTCTGGTTTTAATTTAACAAATTCATTGTGTCTTTCTTTCGCAGTCTGCTTTGCTAGTTTCACACTTTGTTGCTATTTGGTGTGCCCGTAGAATATCACTATTGTTCTTATGTTGCTATTTATAGCGGGTCTCTGCAACTGTCTTTTTAGGGCCTCTAGTCTTTAAACGCTGAGGCAAACTAACTTATGGTAACGCGGCATCAGTGTTCCGATGTTTGGAACGAGTTATTCCAGTAGTCAGCTCGGGATATCCCGTTGGAGTCGCTGGTCTCTCCGAAACTCCCGCACTGGTGGTCCGCTCGCTGTCACACTCAGTTCCAACTCCAAGTGTACCCTGGCGCTCCCCAGGCAGCGGCAACTTATCCGAGGCCTTACGAGTCTTTTTGTCTCCATCAAAGATGGGTGTGCTTTTTATACCTACAGTCAAGTAATATGGGTAAGGTATGGGGACGGGTGTGGACGGGAAGATTTTGTTGGTTGACGGTAGACTCCGAGCTACTCGATCCACCCTTTGTCCACCGCTGGAAAGGATGTGGCTATGAGAGTAAAAGAAGGGAGGGATAAATTTTTGCAGGGTAGGACAGCGGTCATCTGCTCCGATTAGTCCCTTCTTACGACGAGGGAGATCCCGTGATTCTGTTCTCCAGGTGGTCCCGACACCATACAGGATTTTTATTATTATTATTATTATTATTTTGTTTGTTCCCTCTGCATTGCTGCTGGTATAAGACAAAGTACGGGCTACTGAGCCAATCACATCCGTCTATATATCACTCAAGAACTTTCTCACTATGTTGGTAGTATTGAGAATGACATCTTTTTGCATGAGTGTATATTCTTATTCAAGTCAAGAATCTTAAAGCTTTTGTGCAACCGTTTTGGTATTACACCAGTGAGTGACAAAACAATTGGCACAATGCACACTTTAACGAGCTTACAGATCTTCTTGATTTCGTTACTCAGGTCCACACACTTGGTTTTCTTTTCAACTAGATTTCTCAATATTATTGTGTGTTTGGCACAGCAATGTCAGTCAAAAACGCAGATTTCTGCCTTTTATCACGTAGCACTATGTCGGGTCTATTGTTAGGGACACATCTGCCTGTAAGTATAGATCTATCATAATACAAAGTGAATATATCCATGTCCACTACAGGAGAAGGAATATGTTTGTAACATGGAGAACTCTCTTTTAACAGTTCGAACTCAATGCCCAAGCTCTGGTGAATAATAGAAATCACTTGGTTGTGACAACGTAAGTAGTCGGACTGGGAGAGAGCACTGCATGCAGACACAATATGTGGGATAGTTTCAGGTTTCTTCTTGCATTTGCCACGTTTATCGTCCCCTTCATTCGGGTCCCAATGTTATAATTCATTAGTTCTTTGTTTTTATCACTTGATCTTGGATTGCCGTCATGAAGCTCTCTGTTTCTGGGAAGAGCTCGCCATGCCTCAACCACGCGTTTGACGCTTGCTTGTCGACATATGTTTGGTCGAGATCATTGGCACGTCTCCCATACAGAGGCATGCTTTTCCATTCATCAAGTTTTTCTGCGTTGCTACGGGTGATTTCATTATTCTGAATATCATTACTGGCCAAGTTCAAGGGAGTATACTTGTGGTCTGCAGAACATACACTCAGATGAAGGGGTGACTCATTCTTCTTCTGATGGAAATAGCCTCTGAGTGTTTTAATTTGTCTGTTATGAGGGAGTTGTACATCAGTCATCCCCCTTCTACCGTCCCCTCTCGGTATAGTTAATATCAGAATGTTTGCTTTCTCATGGTGTTTTCTGGACTTATTTAGTTGAAAACTCGTCTTCCTCATGATGCCCTCTAAATCTGTCTTTGGCCGTGCGATGATGCCAAAAGAATACGTCAGAACAGGAACTGCAAAGGTGTTAATCGCTTGGAAGAGGTGCTTACTATTTAGATCAGTTTGACGCAACATCCACACTCTCTTGCTATACTTTGTTGTAAGTGAATTCTTAATGATGGAATGATCTATTTTCCTGAATTGTTCATACCATAAGTATTTATAAAATTCATCATTGTCCAATGCTTCTATTCACCTCCCTTGCTCAGATTCAAATCCAACTATCTCAAATTTGCCTCTACGTATATTAACAATTTTGTATTTATCCGCACCCAGAGTCATTCTGACGTCACGTGAGAATTGCTCGACACTCTTGTTGTCTCGCAAGCATATCGTATGATGGAGCATACAACTTCCATGTCATCCATGTACGATAAATGAGAGATTACATGATCTGCTTCGTAGGACTTCAAGCAATACCCAACACCCGACTGTTCAAGATGTTAGACGTTCCCAGTGGGAAATGACTCAGTGAATCGCCTTGGTAGATTTCTCTTCTAATTGGTATTTCTGGGTTATGCGACAACAGTGGCTGGATGAAAGATTACTGTTCTCCAACTCTTCACCAAGTTCTTCAGAAAATATAAAATCACAGGATGAACTTTATACAATTCCAAAACTTTGATTAACCATTCATGGAAAACAGTGTCATACGCTTTCAAATAGTCTATGTAACAACATGAGAGTTTTCTATTCTTCTTTTGGATCTGTCTGAGAATGACTGAGTCTATGATAAATTGCTCCTTGCATCCTTTACTCCCTTTTCGGCATCCCTTCTGCTCTTCGTTCATGATTTGTTGGTCTTCTACATGTAGATTTAGTAAAAAGGATATACAAGACGTCATTATTTTGTAATGTTTGCAGATATGTGATGGATCGAAATAACATTTTCCTTTTGGCACCAAATATGTCTTTCCTTCAGTCAGGAAACGTGGCAGAGCTTCAGGGTTAGTCAGGAAGTGGTTTATAAAATACAACATTTTACTATGGACTACTGGTAGTTTTTCATATAAGAAATTATGGATATTATCGTTCCCTGGACTCTTCCAATTATGTGCTTTAGTCAAGATACATTGCAAAATGTCAGATAATCAAAGACTCCGTCTTTGGTGTTATTCCTCGGGCCTTGTCTACCTCTTCTTTGAGCCATTCAGTATTTTCATTGCATTGTGCATAACTGGACCATATTGGTGACCAAAAAGTTGTTATTTGATTGATTGTTGGATAGTTTTCTAGTCTTTGTTCGCAGGTACCTCTTTTTGAAATTAGTTTTCTGTAAAACAATTTTTCGTTGTCAAATTGTCTGTTTTCTGCCTTCTCCTATCGCATTTCGAGTATCGTTGTATCCGTGCACTTAATGCGGTTAATGACTGCTTCAGTATGTCGAAAGATCTCACACATATGTTTATTTAATAGATCACGTGGAGTGTGAATCTTGTATTTCTGAAGAATTGCATTGATTTGTTTTTGAGCTTTCTGCTGGGTCATCCCCTGTCATATTGAAGCAAACGGGCGATTTCAGCTCTCTTTATTTCAATTATTCGGATCATTTTTCTTTTCCATGCAGTTTTCTGTCTATCACAGTGTCTAGCCCTCTCCTCAATCTCCAGTATTTTTTGCAACATTGCACTTGGCAACTTTAAGAGCAGCGCCATAGATTAGGTTCCGCAATTCCTCAAAAAGAACACACTTCATTCAAGTATTCAGGAACAACATATGCATTAAGCGTTTCCAAAATCCTTGCGAATTTTCTTGTAGTTTTTTTTCTGTTAATATAAGGTCTCTTAGTTGGATCTGTACCCTTTTACTCTTGTACAGCTGTCGTGAACACGAACTTGACGTTTTCTACAAATTCGTCGCTTTCGTGCACACTTATCGTGTCATCACTTGCATATTATTATTATTATCATTATTATTATTATTATTAAGACGCTCTTATACAGACTCTCAAGATATATTGAGGATGCGTGTTCCACGCTGAATCCAGATTTAAACTGGACTCGGGCGAAAATCAGAGAAAGTGGCAGTCTAAATAAGTCTTTACTGGGAAAATTTATTAGAACATCACCCTCGTGCTAGCCTCCTCATGACCAGTGGTCAGAGCAATCGGCTGCAACCACTTCATTTCTAGATAAGTTTACTGAAACAATTTCAGCAAAAACTTTTTCAAGGAATGAGGAGGTCGCAGGCGCAGAGAGCGCTGCCGAATTTTCTGTATGAGGTTAATGTCACAACGTAAAAAAATGTCATTAGAAATTCGTTTTTTACATGAGTTTTCACAATTTTTCAATTTTTTGTTTTTTTCGACCTTTATTACCCCCCTATCCCCCCACGCGTCTTTTGTTTCAAGGTTTATATACAAAACATGTTTTTAACAACTTTTTTTACTTTTACAGTGAAAAGAACCCATCAAAAATACCAATTTTATATTTGAATCAGCTATTTTTAATTTCCCAATTTCCTCAACGGATTCATGATCAGCGACCCCAAAAACCCCCGATTTTTCTTCTTCAAATAATCAATATTTAAAATTTTTGTCTTCTATGCACCCAAATTATGCACTTTTGGATGCAATTATGGACAAAAAATGCATTTTAAGGGTCCTAAATCACTCTCTATGTTATGTGAGGTTTATATAACAATAAAACAAAACATTTTCAACCAATTTTTATCACTTTTAACCGAATACGTTTGAAAAATCGTTGAAAAAAAGGCACAAAAATTGCGAAAAATGCTCTTTTTTTGCATAAAAGTGCATTTTAAACATTGTTCCCTAGGCTACCAAATCTGCGGGTTGTGATTTTCTCACTGTATACACCTTAAACAAGAGTTCTACGGTAAAATCTAATGTACCTCTCACTTCCTCCAAATCGATATTTTTTTCCTAATTCCAACGGACTATAACTTTGAGATAGACGTGGAAAGATTGCGGATAGAAACTTTGAAATACAACTTCTTTTGATATTCAATAAGTTTTTAAGTAAGACTAAATGAGTTATTCACATTTTAATAATTCTTTGTGTATTATTTCATGTAGATGTATTATGTATAATACTATCAGTGTTAAATGTATTTGAAGTGCTAAGGGTGAAGTTTTGAATTTTACCCCAAGGTTCCAAAAATTATCTTATTACTTGGGACTTTTTGTAAAAAGTTAATTTGTGAATAACTTTTAATTTTTAATTAGCTATTTTTGAAATAATGAATTTTTAACTAGTTATCTTATTTCACTAATTTTCCCAAGTGTGGAAATTACCACATATTACGTATCTGGTTTAGCTGGCATAATCCCATTTATAAATCAGAGATAATTTCGTATGTCACAACACGCTACACGGTATGTTTAATTTTTGTCTTAGAGGTATCTCATGTTATTGGATGTTGTTGTTGCGTACATGTGAGTAATGTCGTGTAAAGTGTTTTGAAAAGTCATTTTATGGTCTATAGAGCCTTTTTACAATCATATTTCAGAGTAATTCATTTAAGCATGAGTTATTTGTACTTACTAAGACATGCATACAATATGTACATAAGCTTCCGATGAGAATCGTGCCAGCGAAGCCGACCACCAATCCGGCATTGTAAAACGCATTTGGCATCGCTAGGATACCCGTTCCCAAACTTCCTTTCAGTAGGTGGACGAGTGTTTCTGCATTGCTTAAAACAAAACAAAACTATTGTAATATTTTATTGACACTTTACATCAAAAACTTATTGTACACAAACTAGTACAAGCAGACAACAATCCAAAAATTTATTAAAACCCTCGTACAAATTCCGAAAATTTGAAAATATTCAGATAGTGGAAGAAAACGCGAAACAAAATGAAAGAAACATAACCAAAAAATTCTTCGAATCGGCAAGGTCTATTTATTCCCGGAAATTCTAGTGCAGCATCGTATTTGACTGTTAGATTTTGATTCTGAAATAACGGAAATAGCATTGAAATAATATGAAACGTAAGAGCATTTTTGGCGTGAGGAACAAGACATTAACAATACACTTTATATAGTATGTATTCCTACCAAAATATTTAATAGTTATTTTATACTAATAGTTATCGTACCAAAATATCTAATCTATATAGTTAAAATTATTTTCTTATGATGGTTGTCGAGCTTTATAATGTTCTTCTCCATTATGTGTAAACCTTGAGGTTTGTTCCAACAGCAATCCCAGATAGTTCCGAACGGCTCCGAACTGTCCCGCGCACGCGCAGAAGCGAAATCCCAGTTGTGTGCTGTTCCAGCAGTGACAATTCCGAACATTTTGTCTCAGTTCGCTGTTCCAGGAGTTGCAAGCGAAAAATTCGGAAAGTTCGGAGAGTTCTGGAATGCTGTTGGGATTTTAATTTTCGAACTATGGTTACGGTCGGTCACTCGCGTGGTTCATAGACGGTGGAGGAAATCAGCGGAAAGCAAGCGAGTATCACTCGATTGTACGGCGTCATCGTTTTAACTTCTTTTACTGTGCTACCTGTTTTGTTCGACCTCGCGTTTTTAATTGAATTATTTTTTCGACTTTCGGACCATTATAAACCTCTTCTGTTACATTTTGACCCTGCTTTTTTCCTGTTTATTCTTTCCGATCAGTGACTGAATTCTCGTAGTTTATGAAGCCCTAGCTGTGTTTTTGAATAAATTTTCTATATATTTCATTTTTTTATATTTACATTTATTTGCTTCTGTATATTTCATTTCTTTTTTCAGTAGATTCAGTTTCACGACTAATTTCTTTGATTAATTTCAATTTTTGATTTATTTAATACTTTTCGTTGTTCACCAACTCTTATATTTTACTTTCCTCATCACCTTTTTATTTTTATTTGGTTACTGGTAGATTAAAGAAAACATCAAGTTTGACTTACACCCCCCATTCTTTCCTTAAGAAGGTAATAATTTGTATTCAAAGTGTGAAAATATACATGATAAAGTAAGTAAATATAAAAAAGTATGCGCTTGTGTCTGAGTACTTTGTATTGTGTTGGGAAAGTAAAAAAAACACTATTTTCTAGCGTTCTCAAGGAATGGGTCTGCTTTGAAAACTTATATTAGCAAAACTATTAAACCTAGGACATTGAAGTCTTTACACGGTGTTTCTGGGATAGTTATTTATAAACTATATTAGTTTTATAATTTTATGTTGGATAAAATATTCTTGTATTTTTTATAAAACTTTGCAATCTCTGGATTTGCCAATCGTACATTCTTCCATCGGACCTTAAAATAACTATGTTTAAAAATAAGATAAAAATTAACAATTAGCTTATTAATAATAGTACATTGTGATTTTATCTCTTGATACAACACGGAAGACTCTTGGTTCGGGTGTCCGGCGGTGATACAGTGTACAGCACATTGATCTACCGTCGTTTATCAGGAGATATAAAATCACAATGTACCATTATTAATAAGTTAACTGTTAATTTTTATCTTATTTTTATATACGATTATTTTTACTTGTACTAATTTTACAAGACGTATATCATTTTGGAACTGCTACTTGTTCTCATTTTCCCATCAAAACTTGAAAATTTTGTTTGTCATTTCCTCCAAAAGTTCTTTTTAACGTGCACTATATCATTAATAAATGTTGTTATATAATGACATTGTTAACCTATTTTGACCGGAAACCGCGTAATAAAGAGGTAGGGTTGGGTCGGATCCGACCCTACCCCCCAACTTCATTTCATTTCACTGAACCGATTGAGGGTTAACCGTCGGCTGGGCGCGTTGTTGGCTGTTGCACGCATCAAAATAGAAAATTATGTTGGGAATCACCTCGCCTTACATTACAACACGAAAACTTTTTATTAAAATACTAAACATTAAAAATAATTTTTCCACAACATGTATTGATACGGACATAATTAAATTGTTGCTCAATTACTATTTTAAATACTCTTAAATATACCTAATTTAAATTTAAAATACATTTTGTGTCTTTATTTGGGAAACTTGATAGAAAGCACCGTTACCCTTCGATCAACGCGCCATGTCGAGGGTACAGCTGTATAGTTTTATTTATTCATCGCGAGATGGACCTGCTGTCAAGTTCATGCGACATCCAACGGACGAACTTTAAACTATGGCGCGCAAAAGGCGTTCCAGCAGCAAACAATCCCGAAATGTTCGGAACCATCCTGAATTCCGCGCACGCGCACTGAGGAAATCCCGGGAGAATTCCGAACTGTTCGGAATTTGCAACTGGATCAAACCTTTGATCTTGTGGATATACTGAGCAATCTCATTGCTCGAGAGCCAGACCTATTAGTTCATAGTTTCATTTGTTCCTTGTTGTCTGTATGATTTATTCGTTCTGCTTCATGACAGGCGAGATGATAAGCTATCAGCGAGCGAACAAACTGAGATTCCTTTATTCTCGTATGTGTCGAGATTATCGTCTTTTCGTGAGGACTCAAGGCAAAGACACCACGCTAAAAGGTATTAGAGAACGGTAAAAATATTGAACGTGCTGAAAGTCAATATTGTATTCTGAGTACACTGAGTAAAACATTGTAAGCTGCGTGCAGAATACAATGGCAAGTATAAATGTAAAAAATACATTCAATAAAAGTGTTATAGTACTTACGCGTGACTGAGGACACTAGCTTAAGAAGCAGTATCAGGAAGAATTCTTATTTATTTAATTTAGTCCATCGTGGAATATAAATTGCAGTTACAGAATCATTTTGTCAATTTAATTAAAATTCTTTTCTTATTACGTGCCACAAGGCACGATAACTTTTTAAAAATTGAATATGATTTCATTGCAAAAAACTAGTTCTTGATAACAAGCATACCAATGTCCTGTTAAAATTTTTTGCACAATCCGTTTTTTTCCTTACGGAAACCGAATGAAACAAAACATTCGTGTGCATTAGGTTTGTTTCGTATGGAGGCAACTTCTCGCAACCAGATTAATGGGGAGGGGGGGACAGACTTTCCTCGACTTAGGTTTCACAAAGTCACCATGTGCTGTGGAACTTTTATCGCTCCAGGATAAAAGCAACAAATTGCAACGCGACAGAAAGCTCAGGATATATACTTTGTTTGCAAGCTGAAATGAGTTCGGAACTTTTGCTATTCTTTTCGACGAACTAAGCCAGGGGGAATTGAAGTATTAAAACTATTTCAGAATTATAGGAAATATTTTAGAACTGTTTCACAATTTTAAAATAATTATTTTCTGAATCATCTATTTCACCAAATTTCTTTAAGTTCGAAAAAGAAGAGAGCTGTTTTTACTACTATGCTATCCCAATAATTGGAGAGAGAGAGATGTCCGACAAGATGGGTCTAGCTCTAATTAGCAGTTTCTTCAGCGACGGATCCTGCGATTATACAATTCCGAACGAACAAAAACTAAAGGTGCGAAAGGAATCTGTTCCACCGCTATTCCTTCCATCCCAGGGCAAAATAGCTTCAAAAATAGCGTATTTGGAGGAAACTGTGAATAGACTTATTGTCGGGTGAGAGAACTCTAGGTTTCCATACAGAGACACCCAAACAACGCGAAAATGAAATTTCCCCCTTTTAATTTAGTCTCTTTTGTTTTTCTAATTCTTCTTGCTCTCTACCAAGCTGTTAGTCTATAGGGTCGTATTGATATTATTTGTTGCACCTTAACTTCAAAAACCATGTATAATTCTTTATTTCTAATAAATTCTGTCCATTGTTCGTCTGCGTAAACTCCATGTTTTTATAGTACTTTGAACCATTCTGCTCTCTCTTTCCCAAATAGAAAGCAGTTATGTTATGTATATTGTGATGCACCCTCTGTGTGGCACTGCGCGTAGAATATTATTTTTTAATTGGTGCTTTAGGGCTCGCCAACGTCTAGGTCATTAGAACCCTTCGCAGAATAATTGCAAAGTTGAAAAAACAAAACTACGACTGCCACTGACGTGATTACACCTCAGAGGGTAACTTGAGTGCAGCAACGGGATTTGCACTGGAGAGCAAATGAATACTCCCAGAATAACCACACTGACTCAAGTCGGTGGATTTTAAATTACTAAAAAAAATCTATTAATCTATCCAGGGCCTGAGAGTTGTCTGACTGAAGCGGCACGATTATGACAGTTAAACAGGACAATTTTCCACTCGCCCTGTCACTCAGACACACCGAAAATTAATTACAATGAAATAAAATTGCCTTAACAAATTTCTAAATTGGTGGTGCTATTAACTCGAATCACACCTGAATAAAATATTCCTCAGCAACTGAGAATAACACACATGATTAAAATAAAATGAATTGAATTAGGGAAAGATGGTTGATTGTGCAATACAAAAAATATCTGGTTAACAAAACATTTGTTCAAACAAAATATCAATCAAAATTCAAAGAAAATAATTCTGTAATTCCCAAGAGTAGCGTCGCTTACTAAAATTCAGTTCATAATCCATCTGCTTACTTGGGAATTCTATCAAACTGATTCATGAAATGTCCTAGATTTGTACAACGCCTCACACTCCGTGATACGATTGCACACTTGCCCTAACAGTAAATTTTAAAGTGCGCGTACTGTCCCGAAAAACTGGAGATACTTCTTGCTGAAACGATGGTTGGTGAGTGAGAGAGAAAGAGAACCCTCCTGTCTTCGTTCTCCCAAGTGCAGCATGCGGAGTGAGGAGAGAAGGGCTGCTTCCCTTTGATCGGATGCCTCGCGTCGCGGGCGGAGTAGACCGAAAACTTGCTTCTGAAATCTGTTTCTCGCCTGTGAGATGCGAAACACCTGAGCCTCGCCGCGCGCTATTCAAATTCAGTTGAGCGTAATATTCATCTATCTCATTCAATTGAGGGTACTAATTCTTCATCTCTCTCTCTCTCTCTGTGACTCTCTCTAATGTGATTGATTTCTTTCAACTTTTTTTCCTGGCAAAACTCTCCCGTGGCGTTCTCTTATGAATGCTAAGAAAGCAAGCCATTGTGCCAAGCCGTGATCATGGACTTCACTGACGCGCTATATTTCGAGTGTCGTCGAGGACAGCTTTGACGTGAGCTGACAAGTAACGATCTCAGTATTTCGAAGATACTTTAGTTGCGATGAGAAGGGTGAGAGTTCTATCTACGTAACTGATTTTGTCAAATAATGATTTAGATCGTCTTTGACAACTAGTTAATAAAAATATGACGTAAATAATTTAGTGTTAGTCGTTGAATATTTCTTATATTGGGCGTGGATTCTTACGATGAAATTTGGCGCAACCTGATATGTGAATTCAAACTTCGGACTAAATAAAAGATTGCGTTAAAGAGAGACTTTTTGAATAGGGATATGTGAAGTTAGCCAGTAGGGATTACTTGTCGCAACCGGTTCGAACATACTTGAGTTTAAATGAAAGCTCTCCGGTTGTTCAATTTTGTTCAGGCTTGTTTTTTTAGTTATTTATGAATAACAATTGGACTTTTCGGCCAAGCGTAAACCCTGTCAGTGAAGGAATAATGAAAGTTATTGATACTGGCGTGTATGAATCTTTTCAACCTTGCCAACCCTTTACTTTTCAGTGTAATAATTTATTTATTACTTTGAAGACTGGCGAGAAGTTTCACACATTTAATCTGCCTATATTTTGTTTAAGATACCGTTAGCCATATGATTTTTTAATTATGAGTAATCTGAGCACCTTTAGAAGTACGCTGTGCAGTTTTACTGACTTCTAAGTTCCAATATTCCAAACTAATAGCTTCAAATATTCCACTTCTACCATTGCAACTCTAAGAGTATTTTAGTCAGTAGGTGTTCCAGATTGAGTACCATTGCCATATCGTTTTATGGGATAGATTACAACTCCGAAACATATCTCTAAATTTAATACAGGAACCGGATGTCAAATTTTACTGGAAGACGAGGGCGGTATTTGGCAACAAAAATACGCAATTTGAAGTATGAATATTGGATTTACAACTTCACTTAAGCAAGCATACAAGCAAGTAAACAAGCGAGACGCGCATAGTGTTCCCATGTTACCCACGATTATTAGCACAAGGGCACATCTACTTCTAGAAGAACATTAATCAGAAATATTTTTTCAGTATGATATTCATGGGTTTGTATAAAATGTATGTAATTGGTTTAATATGAATATTTTCCTACGTAATATTCTTCTAATTAAGAAGAAAAAATATATTTTCAAGATTAAATAGGGAATGATATCAGGAGTGACGTGATTATCATATGAAATATTCATGCATTTCTACTGTTTTATCGTTTCATAAATACTTTTATTTGCATACGTTGCATTGGTTGCAAAGACATAACGCAGTAATGCATATCATACGGATCAACGACAACAATGAGATCTAGTACTGTTATCATTGTTGATTTTAATCGGCGCATATAAAAGACAGCGCTCTTATTTCCTATTTTTAATCCATTATTCAATATAACAACTGTGTTACCGCATGTAAAAACCATACCAGTTGAAAAGAAGAAATTTGAGGTTATGTCAATAGGAATGTTATTTAGCTTAATTGAAGATAAGAACACATAGTCAACAGAGATATTTTCTCACGATTCTGTAACTTTCGCGATTACTTGCTTACATCAAGCGTTACATATCGAGTATTACCATCTTCATTTCACGTTCGCCAATCAGCCCTTTCTATAATTTTTCATTATACCAATATAATATTGTAGAACTTGATATGAAATAGACGGAACATTCGTTCCATTGAACAAACATGCATTTTGCAATATTTTGAGCGACCTCTTAAGTAGACGAAATTGTTATTTCAACTCACGTTTTCGACCGCTATTTCGGCCATCGTCAGGTGAATGTAAGTAAATGCATTACCTTTACAACATAAAATAAACCACAAAGAAACTATATATATGTATACAAAAGATGAATTTTGTCTAAACGTAATAGAGGTTGGAAGAAATACCCACTTGGTAGGCGCATCGAGCTCCCGATGGTCATGTGGATCATAGTGGGAGTCGATGCGATTCCTCTTCACCATCGAAGGACTGGAACGCGAATCCTCTCCCGTGGGTATGGTGTATGGGGACGGAGCCACATCCTCGAGCGCAACATTCTCTCTAATTCTGCAACATTGAATTAGTACAAATGTTAATAAAAGAATCCAGAAAGAAAATAGATAGGAAAAAAGCTATGGGATTGGCGGTATATACGATGTCCGTCTGTAACGAACTAGATGTCGCTGATAATAGACGTGANTGGGATTGGCGGTATATACGATGTCCGTCTGTAACGAACTAGATGTCGCTGATAATAGACGTGAATACTCCCCCACAGTCTTCCGTTCGGCTCGTGTCTTTGTAACTATCTCGGAAATTACAAGAAACAATATATGTATTGCTGGGCTTTCCAGTTGGTGCCACGCTTGGTCGTCGTAACTTGACGTTTCGGCTGCCATGATGTAGGCGTGGTGTTTGCAACCACCGACTAAGTCACTTCTGAAGAAGGCTGCAGCATGGCTGCCGGAAAGTTACTACGACCAGACGCGGCACCAACCGGAAAATCCAGTAATACATGACTCCGGCCGCGGAAACCGAGATTTTTATAAAAAAGATACGTATAGAGCGTCGGTTTTAAAATGATTTACGGGATCATTAATTCATTTCATTTTAAAATATGAATCACTGTTCAACTTGCAATGTATGATTGAAATACAAAGCAGCTGGGTGATTCCCAAAATGAATGAATTTTCTTTTGTAAGAAACAGATTTAAAAGTTGCTTCTCTTCATATTTTGTTTCCGAGACGCAATTACTTATGAAAATTATGCTAAAAATGGAATCGGCTTTTAGACACATTCAAGAAGTTTTACCTGTCCTAACATGACACCACGGCAATTGATGACGTTAAATTCGTTAAGTAAATCACCGTCCAACAGCGTTGATAATAGTGGTATACTATAACTGTAACACCGATTTTTTTGAGCATATGAATCGTTACCCCAGCACCCTTAACTGTACCATCTGTCTATGATCTTCTTGAGTGAATCTATAGTAATGAGGTTCCAAATATGACTACTTTTCTGTTAATGAGAGCTAAAAGTGTCATCATAATTGAACCGGATAATGCAATACACATTACATCTCAAAACGTATGAGTGACAGAAAGTATTCCACTAACTGTAAAACTATTTCAATTAGTTCGTCAAAATTAATTTGGATCAAAAATTGTATTAATGACTCATCGGCAAAACCTAAATTTCGTATTGTTTTCATACGTTAAGATAAATGAGTGTTGTCGCTGATAGCTCTTTCGCAAATCGGGGTTCATCACAATGCGCCCGTCAAGTATGAACCTGCGCGGCGGACTATACAGTATAGGTTTAAAGGAAACATTTTGCGCAGTTCCGACCCCCTTCGTTACATTATACTGGACACAGGTATATCGCTGAAATTTACACCATCGCGAGATATTGATACACTTATCTGAATTCATTATTTACTATTACCGGTTTCTTATACTTCCTGAATTACGTGAAGTCAACTTTCAATAAATTCGTCATTCACTGACTCATCATGAGGAGCCTACAGCTAGATACTCTGCGAATCTTACATTTTACACAGTACAAAACTGACAATGAGAACAAATAAGTAAAATTTACTATTAAAATGGAGAGGAGGGGGATAATTTAGCGTGGAACTTTGTAATAAAAGTAAGACAATAGGGATAGTAAATAAACCTAATACCTTACAAAAATATACTAAAATTCACCAAAACATTCGTGCATGTTTAAATGTAATATAGAAGATCAAGTTAGTGTTTCACGTTAACCGTAAACTAGAAGCAAAACCATTGCATATGCTTCCTCATATACTTTTGAAAACCACCGTTCGCAAAAGTAAATTTGTGAAGGAAAATAAGATGTATTCAATTTCACTAAAATTTCAATCACATTCATTTAAATGAGAAATCTTCAAAATTGATTAAAGAAATTATTTAGTGTATGAAAGTTAAATGATACACTCGCCGAAATGTTACAGAAAATAATTGTTTTTGAATGAAATTCTATTCAAATTGTTTACGAATACATAAGTCATGAAATTTCTAAAATGTTCATAAAATTGTATCACAGAAAGACATCTTAATAACATGCATTTAATTGAAAACTCGTGAACCAGTTTAATTTTAAAACCACGCACTCAACATAATATATACATCCTTCATTTATCTTGCAGTGGTATCATATTGTTATCATTTTATCATTATATGTTGACAGGCAATCATCTCTCCATCAATTATATTTATATCACATCACACAAAATGGGACACAAAAGAAATACGATACGTAAGCTACCGCTGAGAAAACACGTCGTATTCCCAAAACCATCGGATATCTCCAAAGTTCATCGGAATTTAAAAAATGTATGTTATCAAACTACAACGACTAAATAGATGGCAAGTCTACAATACCACAAGATTGTCTGTGGTTAAACCACGCGCCAATGACATATTTTCCTGATATTGAAAAATTGGTTTTTAGTATGCCTTCCTTCCATTTTCACATACAAAACGGATATTTCCGTTAAAATTTCAGGATTGATTTTTTTCACGATTACAATACTTCTATCTGCTAGTCTTATAAGAAAGTATAAGGAATGAAATCACGAGTTCACCAAATAAAAAATCTTAAATTTTTAACGTTAATTGTTCGGTGTCGCTAAATTCATTGTTTGTTTCACCATTCTTTAAAATTACTTGCCTCTCTTAAAGCCCTTAGTAAAATTCATATCCATGTAAAATGTGATCAAAAATATTTTGATGTAAATAAATAAGTTTATTGCTAGAAAGCAGTTACAAACTGCATATAACCACGTGGTGGACTATAAGCTAATATGCTCTCCGGAAACACGTAAGGAACCAGTCTATCAATTGCGATCAAGGCAATAAAGCCCCTATGTCATTAATATTTCTGTCATCTATTTGAATATATTGATTTTAGGCAAGTTCTTATAGAAGTGTGATATTTTAACACTCTTCTCGAGTGTTAAAGTGTGTTTACCCTTCCAAGGAATACCACCTTAAGGTAGCATTGTCTATGCGGGTGGAGAGAGTCTGCGTGGGTCAATGAGGTTGAGGGTTATGCCGGCGGTAGCATAGCTACTGGCAGGTTCTCCAAAACCGGACAGGTTTCAACAGAGGTTCCAGACGAAGTGCATTCCACATCGACCTTTCTCTCTTAACCCATCCTTCGATGCCTAACTTATCGTAACCCAACCCTAAGGTGTAAGGCGATCCATGTCGATGGGGTGCATGGAGCATGGGGGATGTGTCGCAAATGGAGCCCTGGGATACCTGGCGAACCCCCTTGTATAAGAGCCTAGGTATGCGGGGCTCCGCCTAGGTGGACAGTAGATTTCCGTAGCTTCTCGTGGGAATTCGCATGAATTCTGCCATTAACAAAATTTCCAATAAACCGGAGAGCTCCTCTGGGGCCTCCGAGAGTAATGATGGAGAGATATCGTCTCTACCTCTTCACCGGTGAGGGCCAGATCATTGCTGATGCGCATTGCTGATCATTGATGAGGGAATGATGAGGCCAGATCATTGCTGATGTGGGAAACCTCAACCTGCAGAAGTGGAACCGCTCTGGTGCGGAGAAGAAGAGGAGGAGGGCAGCAGCGGTTCGGGGTGAGACCCCCCCAAAGCCTATCCCTGGGACTCCGGGACTCCCGAAAGGACACTCTGGACCCAGGAGTAAGGCTCCAGTTGCGGGGCCGGACTCCGGGGCTCGGAGGTCCGAGAAGAAAGAGGAAAAGGGAGGCAAGTGGCTCCTCTTGGGGACGACTCCTGAAGAGGAGAGGCAGGCCACCAAGAGGTAGAGGGTGAATTATACCAGTATTGCCAAGAAGGGGATCACGGTGGCTATCGTGCCTGAAGACTACTCTGAGACCCAACTTGGTGAGAAGCAGGTTGAGCTGGTGGAGAAGGAGGTGGGGAAACTCATCGATGGGTTCCCTGTACAGGGGGCCATCAAGCCCCATTTCTTAAACTGCTACCTGTCGAAGGCAGCAGCAGTCCTAGTGTGCGCGGACGAGGAGACCAAAACTTGGTTCTCCAGTTCCGTGCCACCCATGAAGCTTTGGGAGGGAGTCAGGCTCGCAATCGTGAGTCTGTATAAACTGCTTACCTACAAAAGGGCCATAGTTTGGGTGCTAGGATCCCCGGAGGACAGCAATGTTTTTTTTCTGGAGAGAATGATGCGTCAGAACGACGGACTGAATACATCCAACTGGAGGGTGTGTGAGAGGAAGGTGGAGAAGAAGGGAGTCCGGTTTGTGGTGACCATGGACTCCCGAGAGGTCGCTAGGGTGGTGGGCACGAGTATCCTTAGTGGTGCTCGTACTGCCTCCTTTACCTTGCTGGAAAGCAAGCGGAAGGCAAAACCCACCATTCCGACAGAGAAGGAACCTCCGCAGCAGGAGGTAGTGGTAGGCACTGGGCCCGGATCACTGACCGAGCGCAAGCATGGGGAAATGTCGGGGAACCGATCCGAAGAGGAGGCCGGAGATAAGCCTGGCAAGGAGGTCGGACTGAAACCCAGCCTGGAATCCGAGTTGGGATCTGGGACGGAGAGGGGGCCGGCGACTGAACCGTCCAGCCTGCGGGTGGACCCAGGTGCACCTGGAGGAGGACTACAACCGCAGGCGTAGCCGGGCGCATTGCAGAGGTAGTGCTGGGGTGAAAGGTAAGAGTTTTATCAAAATAAACTTGCAGCACTGTATTGAAACCTTTAGAGGAATGGTAAGAAGTGTAGACAGAGGTAGGTTTTCAGTCGCCCTGATACAGGAACCATGGCTCAGGCAGGGCCATATCAAGGGACTGAGATGTAAGGCACACGCTGTTCTGTGCTGGAGCAAGTGTCAAACCCAGAGTATGTATACTAATCAAAGGGTATGAACGCTTGGTCAATACAAGGATATGTTACCTGGGACCTGGTAGCTTTACGAGTGAGATATGAAGAGGAGCAACCGGACAAAGATCTTGATCAAGACTCAACCTGGTGGTGGGCTGTGACAGCAATGCCCATCAGAACATTTGGGGATGCACAGACACCAATCGACGGGGCGAGGTTTTGATCGCATACATGTGTACAACTGACTTAGAGATCATGAATATTGGAGACATCCCACCCTTCAGCCATCTCAGGAGTGACGGAGTCATGGACCTAACTCTGGGATCCATGGATGTCATGGATGATTTCATGGTCTGGAGAATTCCTAGGTAACCCTCCTTGTCAGACAACAGATACATTATGTTTAATATAAAGGGATCGTTCAAGAGTGAATCCTATAGAAATCCCAGACGGACCTACTGGATCTCGTTCAGGGAGGACTTGAGGAGGGGACTGGAGATTGGTCCTTTGTATAGGTATGACAACAGAGGAGAGCTGGAGTTGGTGGTTACCTATATGACTCAGACTTCAGTTATTTGTTATGAGATGAATTGCCTAGTTGTGGACAGGAGAACGTCCACGTAGCTTTAGATGGAATGGCTACCTGGTATACCTTACGAGGAGGACCAGAAGGCTGTGGAATAGGCACAGGACACTAAGGGATCAGGTAAGCAGGGACGCCTTTCAGGAGTCTCAGAGGGAATATAAGGCGTAAGTCAGGAAGGCTTCCAGGAAACCCTGGAGGCAGTTCAATGGTGATATTTAGAGCCAACATGAAGCAGCTAAACCTCATAGAATTCTTATTAAGGAGAGTGAGGTCAGACTTGCCCTCCCAGGGATCAGCATCTTAACGAAACATTGTCTGTGCGGCTGGCGAGGGTTTGCGCGTACCATTGAAGCTGAAAGCTATGCCAGCGGTAGTGTAACTACCAGCAGGGCCTCCCAAGCCGGACAGGTCTCGGCCGAGGTACCAGACATTGTGTGTTCCACAACACTTTATTTTCCCCAACCAATCCCTCTTTCGTGCCTCCTGCTGACTTGTAGGAGGGGGATGGATCCCTAAAGGCTAAAGGAAGGAAAACCCGGACATAAAACCTAACACCAGGTCTGCAGGCTGCGAGGGGAACCAGCAGAATCATATGATGGGTTGATACCCCGTTTATCTTCAAACCCCAAAATTGACCTCGGAACAATAAGGCTAAATGGAGACGAATCAGGCGAATGAATATGGATATGGATTTTGGCACATGGAACGTTAGGACATTGAAGAAGATAGGAAGACTTAAAGTGCTACTGCAGCGTGTTAAAGAATACAATATGAAGTTGCTGGCTGTTCAGGAGACATGTTGGAACGGGAAGAAAATATGGGATACAAGGCAATATACAATTTTTAGTAGTGGTAAAGAGAAGAGTATGGAGGAGAGGCTTTCGTAGTGGAACGATCTTTAAAGGAATGTATACTGGATTTTCGATCAATCAGTGGAAGACTATGCTACATTAAGATATAAAGTTTTTTAATATTTCGGTGGTAAATGTGCATGCTCTTACAGAACAAAAGGACGAACTAGTAAAGACTCATTCTTTGAACAGATGGATAAAATATTTGAAGAGATACCATCTTATAATGTGGGTGACTTTAATGCACAAGTGGGACGGGAAGAAAGCTATGTAGGAACGATTGGAAGGCATGGTCTACACGAGAGATCTAATGATAATGGACTTAGGATTATTGATTTTGCTACTGATCACAATTATTAGTTCAACATGCTTCCCACACAAAGAGGCACATAAAAGAACATAGCGAACACCTGAAAGTGGATCACATAGCTTAATAGACGACGTCTTGATTGGAAGAAAGAGAGCTTCACGTGTAATGGATGTCTGAAGTCGAAGGGGAACAGATTGTGGGTTAGGTCATTACTTTATCGACCTAAAATTTATATGTCTTATTCTGCACATACGAAGGGAGAAAATTAATACATGTAGAAAATATGATATAGCAAAACTTGAAGTGAAAGGAATACGCTCGAAATTTGAAGAAGCGATGGACATGCAGTTGTCTCTTGTGGGGACACATCAGCAAGAACAACAAGATACAATAGAGCCAGAATGGGAAGTGATTAAGAACAGTATGACTAAAGCAGCAGAACAGACACTGGGGTTCGAAGAACGGGTAGTCAAGAATGAATGGTTTGAAGAGGAATGCGGAGTAGCTGTTCAAGAAAGGAAGAAGGCATACAATCATTTTCTGCGTAGACCAACCAGAACAAAGAAGCAGGAGCTTAAGGAGAATAATAGAGAAGGTAATAAACTCTGCAGAAGAAAGAAAAGAACTTGGTTAAGGGAGAGAATGGAAAGGAGAGAGTGTAATCTAAAGGAAAAATTGCAGATGCGTACAAGGAAGTTCGGTTTTTTAGAGAAGGATATCAAGTTCTCTGATCCAAGAAGTATTGAGAAGAATAACAGCAAATGATGATGGGGAAACGCGGGTACCCACATTGGAGGAGGCCCAACTGGCTATTAAAGGATTAAAAAACAGGAAGTCCCCAGGATATGATGCCGTACCCTCAGAGCTTATAAAAAACTGTTCTGTCAAGATGGAGAGGAAATTCATAATTTAATTGTTTCCATATGGACACATGACAAGTTGCCAAAAGAGTGGAACAAAAGTGTGAAATGCTCTATATATAAAAAGTCTGGTGACAAATTAATCTGTAAAAATTATAGAGGTATTGAATTGCTCAGTAATGCATACAAAATCTACACATCTATCATTAAGAGAAGGTTGGAACCTTATGAAGAGAAACTTATTGGAGAGTATCAGTCGGGTTTGAAAGGAGGTAGATTAACATCAGACCGGCTCTTTACAATGTAGCAACTACTGGAGACAACCTGGTAGTACAATACAGACTTTTATCAGATATATGTAGACTTTAAACAGGCGTATGACTCGGTGAGAAGGGTACATTTAGTGGCAATATTGCAGAGCTTTGAAATACCAAGGAAGCTAGTAAGGTTAATACGTGCAACATTACATAATACAGTACTTGTAAAAATTAATAATGTACTGTCCTAAGAGTTTGAGGTGGCGCAAGGCCTGAAACAAGGAGATCGACTAGCACCAATGTTATTCAATATGGTACTACAATATGTGATAAGACATGTGCATATAGACACCAAAGAAACGTTATTACAAAGGTTAGTCTAAATTATAGAGTATGCTGATGATATATGTATAATAGGCAGAATGAAAAACCCGACAATTGAAACGTATAAAGACCTAGAGGAACACAGCAAACAAGTTGGTCTCCAAATAAATAAAGAAAAAACGAAAGCTATGCTGCAAAAGAGAAGTCAGAGTAGAAATATCAAGTAGTTGGAAGTGCATGGTGGCAATATAGAAATTGTGAACAGGTTCTGCTACTTGGATGCGGTAATAAATGATAAGAACGAGGAAATGGAAGAAATTCATAACAGAATCCAAGCAGCCAATAAAGCATTTTTTCCATACTGGCACTGTTAAAAAGTCGAGACATATTACATTCTATAAGACCCTTATCCGACCAGTTCTTACTTATGAATATGGAACGTGGACT
Organism: Laupala kohalensis; assembly: GCA_002313205.1. Classification (NCBI taxonomy): domain Eukaryota; kingdom Metazoa; phylum Arthropoda; class Insecta; order Orthoptera; family Trigonidiidae; genus Laupala; species Laupala kohalensis. The sequence continues at coordinate 55,614 of NNCF01132730.1, forward strand.
CTCACGGGTAAGCAGCCTCTTTGATAGACAGAGTGGAGCGAAAGGTACTAAGGCATATTTTCGGTCCAGTTAATGAGAATGGCATGCAGAAGGCACGATACAACCAAGAACTGTATGAATTATATGGAGATGTGGCTGTATCTAACTTTGAGAGGATGAAACAACTGGAATGAGCAGGCCATATAATAAGGATGGAGAATGACAGAATACCAAAGGAGATGTTAACAGTAATTTGAAGGTAGAAGATCAAAGGGGCACCCAAGGGCAAGATGGGAGGATGCCGTTTGAGAGGATGCCACCACATTGCCAAATACGAGGATGGAGAAGAAGCGCGGAGGATCGAAAAAAAGGAAGCCGAAGATTGAGGTCAGGGCTCGGTTACGGGCTAAAGCATAATAATAATAAGAAGAAGGCCAGGCTCGGTACCTTGGAGGCTCCCTCAGGAGACTTCACCTCAACTGAGGAGGAAACTCTGAGCCTGATGCTGCGTACTTACTTTCCTGGAGAAACTACCACATATAGTGATGCGGAATCAGTAGGATCCCGCTGGCCTGATAGGGGAGGATGGAATGAGGCAGTGGAGATCGTTACTTATAATAGAGTGAAATGGGCAATATAATCTTTTGCACCTTTCAAAATCCCAGGAGTGGATGGGGTTTCCCTGCACTTCTGCAGAAGGGCGGGGAATACACCATACCAAATCTTGTTAGGATTTACAGGGCATGCTTAAACATGAGATATGTACATTCTCTGTGGCGACAGGCCAAAGTGGTCTTTGTACCTAAGCCTGACATACCATGTCATACCAGGCGTAAGGACTATTGTCCTATCAGCCTGACTTCGTTTCTTTTGAAAACCTTGGAGAGACTGGTAGACAGGCATATCAGGGGGAGGGTGCTGAGGGATCGACAACTGCATCTTCTCCAGCATGCTTATCAGCAAGCGAAATCCGTTGAAACGGCTCTTCACCAGCTACTGACGAGGCTGGAGAGTTATCTTCACCAGCAACAGCTGACTATGGTTCGTCCTGGATATAGAGTGGGGTTTTAACCGTACTATGCTAAACTCAAAAAAGTTTAGCCTAGTGAAAAGAGGAGTTAGTCCTAAACTATGAAAATGGATTACAGCCTTCTTGCAGGGACGCCAAGTTCTTCTATCCCTCAACACTCTTATGTTGAGGGCTATCATAGACCTGTCTCTTATACACATCTAGAAGANACCAAATCTGTGGTGTCTGGTGATGGATGATCTACTTACCAGACTCAATGTTGGGGGAACCTATGCCTTGGGCTACGCTGATGATATTAGATTGGTGGTCGCGGACAATTTTCCTAGTACGGTTACGGAGCTAATGCAGGGCTCCTTACGTAGGGTGAAGAAATGGTGTCAGGAAACATGCTTGTCAGTTAACCTTGACAAGACGGAACTAGTTGTTTTCACGAGGAGACAGAGGCTCGATGGCCTGTCGGAGCTCTTCTTATTTGGGAAAAGACTAGTCAGATGAACTTCAATAAGGTATCTCGTGGTGATATTGGATGCCAGGTTAAGTTGGACAAAATATTAATTATAAGGTGGAAAAGGAGGCAAAATCTTGTGGGCATGTCGTATTGGGAGGACATGAGGACTAGAACCAAAAGTGGTCCACTGGCTCTATGTTGCTGTCATAAAGCCTACGATCACTTTCGCGTCACAGGTCTGGTGACCTGACTCTGGGGTAAGGACGGTAATTACCAGGCTAAAAAGCATATAAAGACATGCTTGTTTAGAAATAACCGGGGCGCTGGGCAATACTCCACTCAGTGTCATGGAGGCACTTCTATGCCTACCTCCGCTGCTCATATATTAAGGAGCTGGCAAACATGGGAGGCGCATATCGTTTATGATCACTCGGTGGGTGGTCCTTTAATAACACTCTTAAAGGACTCACGGCCATCCTGACAAGGCTCCAGGTAGCGATAATTTTGGCAGGAATGATTGGGGACTTGATGGGACCCGGGTATAACTTAGACTATAATTTTTTCGTGGTGATCCCCACGAGAGAGGATTAGGTCACGGGCGTCGGGAGAAGTCTCCAGACTGGGTGCCACGTTTTGTTTACGGATGGCTCACGGATGGGAGCGGGAACTGGTGCGGGGATTTTGGAACCCAATATAAAGCTTCACCTCTCCTTAGGTGGATACACCACAGTCTTTCAGGCAGAAATGTTGGCTACACTGGTCTGCGTTAAAATACATACAGAATACGTCTGGACTTAGTGGCCGCATTAATATATGCAGCGACAGTCAGGCAGCAGTAAAGGCACTATGTGCCTCTAGAATAACATCCAAACTTGTGTAGCTATTCCAACGGATGTTAGACACACTCTGTGACCAAAATCCAGTTACCCTTTGGTGGGTTCCTGGGTATATGGGAATCAGGGAAAATGAAAAGCAGACGAACTGGAAGAGTTGGGATCTAGGGGGCACTTCGTGGGCCCGGAACCCTTCTTTGGAATATCTCCACGAAAGGTGAGGCTGGAGACTGCCAATTGGACACACCAGCAACATCTCACCATCTGGAAGTCACAGAATAAAGCCAGGCAGGCACGCATTTTAATCGCCGGACCTAGCCAGGAATATAAGAAGGTCCTACTAAACTTAGGTAGGAGTCGTATAAGGAAAGTAGTAGGTCTACTAACAGGCCATAATACCCTACGGAGACATTTACACATTAAAGGAATCAGGATCCAATGTGTAGGAGATGCGGCGAGGAGGAGGAAACCTCCGCGCGTGTACTGTGTTCGTGCGAACTCTTGCCCAAACTATATACCGTTACCTAGGTTAATATTTCCCAAACCTAGAGGATATCAGGAAGGCTAAAATACAATCTCTGGTGTCCTCCTGCGAGACCCTGGGGATGATATAACCCTGACAGTACTAAGGGGTACAAAGGACCTTTTAGGTCTATGTGCGGGCTCCTCTAGTTGGAACCCACCCATACCATAATCTAATCTAAAGTGTGTTGAAGCCTAATAATACAGGGTTTTGCTAACACTTTTCTTTGGCATTTCTATTGAAAATCAAATGGGTACATTTGACATTTTAAATGTCACTTTTTGTGATTATCAGCGAAATATAACATCACAGAAACAATGAGATTTAAAATCACATTGTGTCAATATTGGCTACACTATATCATTCGCAAAGGAGATATGTGTATCGTACGTTCCTTTTGAGTTCTTTGACCTAATTGTAGGGTTCAACTTTCTTCGCTGGATTAACAGTACACTAGACAACATACAACGTCTGCAATATTTACCCGTAAGAAATAAGCATCTGACAAAAGATATAATTTGAAAACAAATCGTCGTATGCGTGTATTATTTACTTGAATTACGAATAAGAATTCGGCCAAATTAATATTTGCCGTGAATCGATGGACCAGAAAGTGACATCTAAGATGGTTTACGATAGAATTTGCCAGGCAATAATGGCTTCTGTAATAAGGTTACGATTATGACAATGAATAGTACAAGCATGAACATAAAAAGAAACTAAAGAGAACAAATAAATGTGGCGTATATAATCTTAAATGTGGAAAATGTGAGGTTCACTATATTGGCCAAACAGGGAGGAATTTTGCTATCCGCCTTAAAGAACACTTACACGCAATAAAATACAAGACAGACAAATGTCACTTTGCTATTCACCAGTTAGACTCAAATCACTCCTTCAACCCTGACACACAAACATATCCTAGAAATAGAAAATAAATATTATAACAGAATTTTACTAGAGTCAATCCACATTCAGAAAGCGATAAACCAACATGCACACATTTTAAAAGAACAAACATTTTAAAAGAAAACTTCTCTCTCTCCCCAATAGCAACCCTCTTCCGGAATCCATTTAGCATTCATCTTCCGGTAGAAACCCTCCCGTCCGCCCACCCACTCACACCCNCAGAGGCAACCAGGTCCTCGCATTTCACATACACCCCTCTAGGACAAACAAGGTAAAATGCTCGGCTTACAAAATTTTATCTTATTCCAAAATATTCTCTAATTTCAATTTTTCAAGTAATAATTTTGTAAACAAACATTTATCATTGAACTATTTATGTAATCTTTTAAATGTCTGAAACCAATTAGTGTTAAATTCTCTAATTATTATTAACTAGAACACTCTAGTACTTTCTATTGTAATATACATTTCTGTAATTATTACTGTATCAGTTGGTGACAAACCCGGAGAGGTCGAGCGTTGTGCTCATTAGCGGTAGAGGGATCGGCAGAGTTCAGACAGGGGTCGTACGCTTCCGGCTGCCACTTTATTTTGCAAATAATGTAATTCTGGTTGTACCGAAGGGTGTTGCGCTCACCTTGCAGGAACTTTCAAGAAGCTATAAAAGTAGAGAGGATCCTGTATATGAATGGAAGGTGCCGACGAACTACTGTTTCCAGTATTTCGAACTGAGAACCAGATGAGACAACCGTCTGATAACGTTTCAAGTTTTTTAAAAAATAGGCCACTCTAATGCCCTAGACTTTGGTTCATCACGTTCAATTCCTCATTCATCCGTGAAAGCAAATATAATCCAGCTGCGTTTGTGTTGTGGAATGAAATTACGAATGAATTTCTCTCCAAAACGAGTACTTCCTAGCAGATAACTCCATTTGTTACAACGTTACAATGTTATAATTTAAAGTTCATTGGTAGAAATCTTGCGGAGACCGTCACTCAAAATTAAATCAGAGATACCTCTTGACCCACTTGCTTTGACTTTGAAAGGCAAAAAGTGGGTCACTATCGAATATTAACGGCTTACTACCAGTGAAATGATTAGGAAGGAAGTAGTTTTAGGCACTGATTAGCAAAGTGATCATTTTATTACCAGCAGGAAAGCGATCGCTTCAACTTTTTGAGCCTATGCAAAGCATGTGTACGGAAGGAATGCTCAGGAGGTTAGAGCTTCCTCCCCAAACCAACCAGCCACATAAACTCAATAAGAATAAGACCGGTTTTATAAGTACTAAAAAATGTAACAAATCGATTAATTAATTTTAAACATTAACTGGTGGAGGTTGCGCGGATTTCACTACAAACATCCTAAGGTTTCCTCCCCGAGATAATTTCTGTTAATTATTTATTATTTATTACGAAACGTCTAGTAGAACTTTCGAAACGCAAAGTCTTACCTAATGAGAAAAAGATATATTTTTTCTGTATCGTGCTGAGATGTGGATGTGCCGAGTATTAAAAATATGGTGACTTGTTAATTAATTCAGTTTGTTAATAAGAACTAGAAATGGAAATATGCACACAAAAACAGACTCGTGGGGACGAAAAATACTTTAATGTATCATCTCGCCATTAATTGTTCGAAGGTTCAATTCATCAAATTAACCACATTACTTGGTGCTCTGTCCTTGGCAACCGATTAAGACAAGCTGAAATAATGGACGCTTGAGCTGGCTGCCACTATCCTCCTAATAATTTTGTCGTATGAGATCATATGGAGACACAGAGTTTGAGCTCCAAAACAACCCAAGTGGTTTATTGTCCACATGAACGTGTAGCATGGGGCAGAGTAATACTCATTTTGTATTTGCAGAGACATTTCTAAAGAAGGGATGTATATCTAAAAATACTTCTTGGTTGATTTTTATACATTTCTAGGAAACTTCTAAGTTTGAAGAAAATTGCTTCTTTACTTATATTCAGTTTTCGAACGCATCAGAATGTATTTGGAGATATTTTTCGGAATTAAGGCAAAGTACTCGGAATAGTCAATTCATGTAATAAATGTTTGCAGATAGCAAATTTGAATTTCACTTGAAAATTTTAATGAATTTACGAGATTTTTAAAACTTTTTAATCGTTCTTATTTGCGATGAAAATATGAAAATTTGGTGGATGCGTTGGCCTTCGATAATACATGATAATTAAATCTATAATATTCTACAAATAGTTTATACTATTTTCTATTTTAACTGAATTTTTATATCGTTACGTGTTTTTTTTACTTCGGCTCATTGGAAAGAACTAGAGGAGGCAATCAGTCCATAATGGCGAAAAGTTTGGAAACCGTTGTCATAGTCTGTGAAATATGGGAGTTAAGAGGTTTTGGCGATTTTCATTAGAAGTTAGATGTTTCAAAACGTCATTAGTCATAGTTACGTCATTAAAATATCAGTCCAGGATCTGAAACATGGAATTCGTTGTTGCGTTCATGCAGTTTAAAAAGGTTTCGTTCACAAATTGATATAAAACGTTCGATTTAGTACTTTTACATACTTGTATGTAGAATTACCAGGTTCTCCAACATCTGATGAAACTGTATTTTTCATTTCGGTCTGGACCATGATATAGTGGTATAAATGGCAGGCTGCAAGAAAGAATTTAATCAATAACTTTAGGTGAATAAATATTAATACTTGTAATTATTGCTCACATAAAATAACAAATTCATCAGTAAGTTCGTACAGTAATTATTTTCACTTCCTCTCAACTAAAACACAAGAAAAAATTACAATGATGAATCTTAATGTACTTCAACAAAGAAGGATTTGAAGAGCTAGGTTTCTGAGTGAAACTTTGTTAATAAATGTGAGTGTTAAATATTTTGTTTCTGTGAAAGGAAAAATTATTTAATTTAAAAAGGAAAATGTAACATTTTTTAGAAGATACCTTTGAATAACTTTTAAACTTCCTGGTCAACAATTTCTCATTGATTAAAATATGTGTGTTGCTTAAATTGTTTAAAATATTATGGATACTAACTAGATGCGAACATGCAAACGGTGATTTACATAAAATACATGTATATGTTTAACTTTGTAAATCCTGTCACGAGTTTGGAACAAGATATTCGTAAACTTCGATTTTGCAAAGAGAGAAGTCGTTTAATATCGAAAAATCGTGTTATTAGTGTTTGGTTGGATATCAAAATTTCAAATACTTATTAGCTACTTAGTATTAATGAAAGTAGTAATTATTGGAGAAATCTTAATATCATTTTTAATCTGAAAAAGACTAACATATGAAAAAGTGATGTTATATAATATCAGAGTAAGAAAACAGATAATCTACATAACCGATGACTTTTATGTTTATAAAGACAGTACTTTTGATGTACTTTTGATCACTTCTGACATGAACACAAAACTAAATTAAATTTATTTTGTCACGTGGATTAAAGTGAATTCAAAGGACAGCTGTTGATATGATTCAATTAAGGGAAAATAGTGTAAAAACTCTCATAGGCACGAATTTCTGTCTGCTTCCCTAAAATTAAAATGGGTCTCTTCTGGTTGCAAAAAAGTAGTTGTAAATAAAACAAAAGTTGTCGGCCAAGAGAGTTGTGCGCTTCGCAATGAGATACCCGCCCTTATGCTCACTTTCCTCCAGAGGGCGAGAAGTGAGCCCAAATATACCGTAAAAGCACAAAATATAACATATCATTATTACTGAGATATCTCTGAATGTTAATATTTGATCACAAGTTATTCGGTTTCGTAGTTTTTCGAAAATACACTTCAATTTTTCCAAAATCAAAGTGAGATGTGTTCGGAACAGGTAATTACGTAGGGGTCGCAAACGTAGGCTTCATTTAACTTTACGTTGACATGTTGGGGTATTTAACTTTTGCTGAAGTCTGATTTTGCAAATAACAATGCTTAAATGTTACTTGAAGCTCTATAAATGCTTCTTGGATGCAAGAATTAGCTTCTAAAAGCTAGAGTCTCGAAAATACGCTGAGTTATTGTTTATTAATTATGAAAGAGGGGCAAAAAAATGAAATCATAATTTTTTTTATTACAAATTTTTAGAAATAATGACTCTTGCGTACTCTTACCAGACATGGCAGATGAGAGCACGCACTCTACTTATAATAGGTCTACAAATAGTAAGCATTAGTCATTGGAACATTTCTCTTGTCACCATTTCCTACATATTCCTCACACGATCCAATCGTCATTACATGATTGTTCGCAGAATGGACTTTCTTGAATATTCTATTCTTTGCTTTGCTTTCAGTTTTCCTTTAATATTTTCATTTTGTTACATTGTAATTTTTTTGAAGAGTTCCATTGGCTTTTGTTTCATCTATTTATTTCTGAATATTTACTTTCCACTTGGGCTCCTTGTTGTTCACGTTGATAAATTGATATGATCTTCTGGATACGGGTATCTAAGAAGTAGTAGGTACAGCCTTGTTCTCTTCAGATACAATTGTGCAATCGTTACCCAAATGTTCTGAAGCTACCACCGAATGAGAATAGCAATCCTCCCTTAGAATGTCGTGTTATATGTGTAAGTTTACTACCCTCCGCCTCGACACACTCTCTTTTTTACTACTTTTTGACGATAAATTTTTTATCTTCATACATTTTTGTGCTCAAATATTTTGTTTTCTTAATTATGTGGTGAGGTTCAGACTGTGAGGCCTGCTGTTCTTCCTAACCACGTAATGAGGATGAAGGAGTAAGGAAGGAGAGGTGTTGGGTTGCCTGGAGAGTAAGGTACCGAACCTTCATTAGTCTGGAGTAAGCGAGGGAAACCCAAGTTGAAATCCCCAGCCGAGGGGAACTTTCCCGTTCATCAGTATATGGGAAGCACTGACCTACCATAAACTACTGCGTGTAATAGATGTTAATAACATTAGTAATAATAATAATAAGGATGGAGGTAGAGGGCTCAGGCAAATTGAATCAGCCGATCAAAATGCAAGAGTGAATATGGGAAAGTTCCCGCTGAAACATGAGGAAAATCTATTTATGAGACAATCATTAAAACAACGAATGGGGAATAAGGGCGTTTTGAACACAGTTAAACATCTTGTTTCTGATGACTTGTAAAATTCTCTGAACTTTTCTGCTGTGGCACACTTCTTCAATTCGACAGCAAATTACTTACGCAAAGAAAACTTAAAGCAAAATGGCGAAGTAAACCCCTTCACGGTCAGTATCTCCAAACAATTGGACCGAAAATCCAGAAAATCTCAAGAAATACAGATGCAAAGTAATTCAAACTAAGCGAAAATATAATATAAATCTGGAAACTGATGAAGAAATACTAATAGAACAACTAAAGCAAAAGATCAAAGCTACAGATATGAAAATCGTAAAAATCAGTTTATTCAAAACAAACTATTCCAAGAAAATCAAGGAAAGTTCTACAATAAACTAAATGAAAAGAAGAGCAGCGGACTAGAAGAATACCCCACAAATAATGAAATGAGAGAATACTGTAAGGGAATCTGGGAGAGGGAGGATACATATAATAAAGATGCTAAAAGGAATGAGAAACAGACAGAAAGTGGAAAGGGAAATTCCATAAACCATGGAGTTGTCACCGATAACTGAACAAGAAATAATACATAGCACAGGTAAACTGTTAAAATGTAAATCACCCGGTTTTGACAAAATCAGTAAATACTGGTTGAAATATTTATCATCCGCACACCACTATTTGGCCAAGTTTTACAACGAAATAATAGAAAAATCTTAAAATCTTCCCAACATGGCTAACTGATGGTTTAACTTGATTTCAAAAGGAAAAAATACCAAAGATGCAAAGAACTATAGACCAATAACCTGCCTACCTACCACATACAAGAATTTAACATCTATAATGACAAGTAGAATAGAGACACATCTAGTGCAGTACCAAATAATGCTCAAAGAACAAGAAGGATATGTGAAGGGTTCAATGGGTTGCAAAGACCAACTGTTGATATCAAGGGCTATTACATACGACAGTGCAAGGTTATCGATGAGAAGAGATATCTGAAAAGGTTGATCCGACGCTGAAAGACAAAGGAGGAGAAGAAAATGTAGAGTACCACTGAACACGAGAGTTATTTCATAAAATAGGGGATACATTGATACTCTTTAGGAATTTATGAAAGAGAGGCGATTCCACTAACAATACTTCGATTCGGAAGGAATAAGATTGAGACCATTTTTAGTGGACCAGTCTTCAGCAACACTAAGGTAGTAGTGTATATTCCGAATAAATTTTCTTACACCTAACGTCCATTTGAAAATCATCAGCATACAAATGATACAAACAAAATTGTGTTATAGTGTTTGTATTTTCATTCACTCTCGAATTTGTAAATTATTTTGTAAACATTGTTATTAAATATGTTTATAAGAATCAGGTTATTTCTGAAAACCAAGGAAGCGATGAGATATTTCTTAAAAATTGTGTAGTTCCACGAACTACACATGGCTTCGCAAGCCAATTTCGACAAATAAATTTGAACGTGTTTGGGTGCCGTATCATGTGATACTAAAATTTAAGTAGTTCAGAGTTGTCACTGTATAGTTATACAAGTGTCTCAGGCACGTGTACATAACCATTTGTGAAACTTTCAATAATAATAGTACCTGATCTGTTTCTATTCAAATAGTCATTACAACAGTAATTCATGAATTATGATGTATTGAGAGCTGCAAATCATGAATTAAACTGTTGAAATTGAAATTATTTGAAAGTTGACTTCTTATTTGACTTGAGTTTTCTTGTTTTGCGAATGTTTTCGTTAAATAATTTTGTTTTGTCCGGAAATATAACGCAAATTTTGCACTGTTCTTTCCTATATTAAACATGTGACACGAGTAATAGTTTTGTAAATCGATGCCGTAGGTAGGTACATGAGAATTTATTTAAAAACTGCCCCTTCAGAGGCTTCATCCATAAGAGACCTTGCAACTAAAAGATGGTTAAAAGTTAAACCAAATTTCATTTCACGAGTTGATAGTTTATAGTTGATTCCTTCATTAAAAGTCAGGACATTCATAAACTGTCGTCAGGCCGCTCAAACTACCTTAAGGGGTGAGACGAATGCTCAATGCACCAATACTGAATTTGGTGAAAGACGTATGTCTCATGCGTTTCGAAGTACAGTCAATTAGGATCAACGCAAAGCATCTGATCTCATCAAACGACAATTGCTTTATAATTGAATTATTGATGGAGTAGTGTGCGAGTAATTTTCATTGGAGTGTAAATTATAATGATAGACATAAATAGTTCTATTAATTGAAGTTAATTTGTATGCATAAATTCTACTAAAAAATTTAATTCATTTAATTCCAAAAATTCCAATTTTTTTCAGGGTTCTTTTAATTTTTAAGTTTATCAACGTACTCAACTTAGAAAATGAACAATTTAGTCCATGAATCAAACTTTGAAAGCACATTTTTCTAAAAGCAGCGGGAGGAGGTGGGAATGGAGTTACCTAATTATGGGAGGGGATTAAGTCATCTTTACAGGCGCATTATGGAGGGGAGGGGAAGGTGTAACGCAAATGCTTTTTTTTTTCGTTACATATTTTATGGAGAACCCTTAAGTGACTTGTTTTGAATTCAGTGCTCGGAAAATGATGAACATTCCAGAGGGAAGTCAGTTCGTCATACCTTTCCGATATCAGTGTTAAAAGGAGTGTCAGGGGCATAGTCCCAGGGCAGGAAGATGACGAAAAGCTCGATTGCTCACAGCAGCACTCGTCTCCAAAGCGGTGTGGGGGAGTCTCGCCCTGCTGACGGTCCATAAGGATTATTATTCTAGTACATAACCTTGATACGTCGTTAGTAGTTAATGGCCGGGCGGTCGGTCGGTGTCACCGATTAGAGGGGGATTCTCGCGAGTTAGTTTCACAGGATGCTCTGATTACAGCAACGTCCGCCGTCGAGTGTTCTCGTCCTTTTAAAATAAAATGGTCATAAATCCCTTGACATCTAAGTGCTAGTGCAGATTCACAGGTAAGTTCAATTATCCGGGAGGTTGCGGTCTATTATCTACGAAAAATGTTTCGGCTTCTCTCTACTACATCATTTAAGGAATCCTTGGCTTGAGGTCAGTACCTTTATAAATTTTACGCCAAATTATTCTCCTGCTAAGCACTTTGTTAGATCTTGCTTAAAAATAGGACTAACAGAAAAAAAACTCTAAGAATGGTAAATGACGTCCACATCCAAGTTCATGTAAAAAGACGCGTCTAAAAAAGAACACTCAGCAGCAAAATCGCTGGTGCTTCATAAAAATGTTTTTCTCGCAAGTTTCATCTATCAGTGCTCGCATTTAAGAGTACGTTAGCTCTCGCTTGTTGAATTCTTCCACCTGGTGACAGAGTTAAATACCAAATCTAACAGATACAAATGTTGAGACCAGACACATCTTGGGATTTGGATTTTTTCCTTGCTGAAGTAGTAACCCATTTTAGATCTTCTATAGGAATATAAAATTGGGACTCTAATGATCTAGTTTTGGCGAGCCCTAAAGCCCAATAATAATAACAAAATATAAACACACTCAAGAGAAAACTCATATACAAGTTACAATCAGAGATAGTGTTAGAGAACAAAATCCATAAATTATATTTTGATCGAGCCATCTTCACAGACAAATCAATCCACCACAACCGTCCAGACATAACGTTTATTGACCAAAGTAGTAAGACCTCTCAGGAAATTCAAAGAATTCGGAAGATAAAACAAGTCCATGCAGTTCAAATAGGAATTTCTGTAACAGGAGTAATTCCAAAAACTATACATTTCAGTTCAAAAAACATTACATTTACCCCAATACATTTACATAGCTCTTCAGAAAGCTATCATTATAGCAACATTACAAATAGCTAGAAAGTTTTTATCTCTAGAAAATTGAAAAGGAAATGCACACTTGGCCACTAGACACGTGCCATTCTATCAATCAGCATTTGCTGAGAACAAAATTCAATTAAGAATAATAATAATTATAATAATATATAGAATTTTCATTTACAAAACAATTGAAAGTTGGGTTATATATGTAGAATCCAACGTGTTGTGTCGATGAACAAAACTAAGTACCGTGGTTTAACTATTGTGACTCAAATGACACTTAATGCTGAAATGTTTAGTATAGCTCCTCAAAATAGGTACGTAAGACTTTTATTGCATTGTACTACGATAACATAATCCCCCATCTTCCAAGGGAGAACACACATCTGATCTTCCAAATGTCTCGAAACTGATCCATCATGTTTGAACAATGAAACACAGAATTCACTACAAAAAGGTGAACAATTTTAAGCATTAACTTATGTAAAGAAAAGTGCAGCAAACGTTTCGTTTTGGTTTTGAAAATTCTTTGCAAAGAAAACAAAATCTAAGATCATGCCAGACTCGGTATTATCTTCACATTTTTTAAAACAAAGAACAAATTTATAATTCCAACATAATTTAATATAAGTATGTTATAAAATATTCCACAAAACAAGCCAATGAATTTTATGCGTAAATAATCGGACTTAAATCCCCATTGAATTATATTGAAAATATTGTCGTATTCAGTTGTGAATCATACCATATCATATGATAAACCAAACAAAGAACTTGATTATAGAAACATAACCAGGAAAATGAAGAATCTTAAAAACTATAGGAAACGATGGGATCGGATACGTGACTGTTGGGTCATCTCTAAGGCACGTGAATTCCTGTTTGTGCTTGAGCTCTCTTAGGTTATCTCATCAACGAACAAGAAGAGGAAATAATTTACGAATGGTAGAAATACTAGAAATTCTACTTGGTACCGGTATTTACTACTCCTAATTCATTCGACTGAAATTCCACAATGCTAGTGAATTTACACTCGTGCCAGCACTGAAATATGAACATATCTTTTTTCTTGTGAAAACGAGTGTGAAAAGTGAAAACGAAAAAATTCGATCGAGAGATTTTGATGATGCTTGGGTATCACATTTTAAGGGGGATATGTTTGTCCTTCTGCATACAATGATAGCAAGATCACATCATATGATAACACTGCCAGATGACGAGCGAAAGATGCATTAATTTCGAAGGTAAAGCGTTTCTTCTAATTAACCAGGTATACGTGTTTTCAATGAAATGTATACATTGTGATACACTCTTAGTTGCCCTCCCTGCGTGGCGCTACCAATCAAAATATGTTTGAAGTTACCAAATACGACTGGCACATAATATTATCGTGCCCAGGAATAACCCTGAGGGTAACTCGAATGCAACAACTAGTCTTACATTGGGTACCAATTATTTTACTCCCAGAATGAACATACTGATGGAAATCGATGGTTCTTAAGTCACAATAAAAATTAATTAAATTTTGTCTAGTGCCCGAGAGTTGTCCGACTGAAGCGACTCGGTAGCTGGTAGTTATTGAAGATGATTATCAATTCCTATATAACTACCTAGCCTTATTATTCCCAATTCAAGTGGGGTCGGCGAATGGGGATGGATATGATGCTTCGTTTTATGTAGCTGGGGAATACTAGGGTGCCGGATGCCCTTCCTGCCGCACCTCCCCTGAAGCGGTGATTATGAATTAAATGGGGGTGGATTATGAGTAAATGTTGTGGTGGAATGATAGGCAGGGGAAACGAGAGAATGATTATCAATCCCTCTAAATACTAAATTTAACGTTTGAAATAATTAAGGCACGCCATTGCAAAAATTCCAAATACTTTTCTACTATAAGTTCCCTTTAGCGCTGCCATAACTATTTATTACGACAGAATAATTCATCCCCGTTAGGTTTATATGTTTGCGGTGCCATTAACTCGAGATGATAATGATTAAAAGTATTTTCCAGCAACTAACAACTGAAAACCGTGAATTTCTGTGAGAGAAATTAAATTAAATGGGGAAAGATGGTTGATTGAAGAGTTTAATAAAATATTTAAACGACAGAACATTTATTAATTGGAAACAACGAAATATCTGATGGCTTGATTGATGAGAAGGAACGGAACACAAAACTAATAGTATCTGAGCATTGTTTAAATTTAAGTTGTAAAAAAAATAATACCTTACACAAATTACAATTTTTCATTCTTTTATTAAATTACATTTATTAAATCTGCCTAAATACGTTAACAAAATCAAACATGACATATAAGGAATATAGTTCCGTAAATTAAAGCTCTACAATCGTAACAGTTTTCAATTGCGACACCTCGCTTCTCTCAGACAAAACTTCTCGGCAACACGTAGACTACAACGGTTACGTCGCATTCGCGGCTTTTACACCAAGTTGTCTTCACCCTTCTTTCTTGAGATCTCCGGCAAGTAGGCGAAGTTATGATTAAAAACTTTCCTCGAGTAGCGTCGCTTGCTAAAATTAAGTTCTTAAGCGAACTGCTTACTCGGGAAAGCATGGCAAAACGATAATTTGAATACATCAAGACCCTAAAATAATTATTATAACGTCTCTGTTTTGCGCTAGCTCACTTGCCCTAATATCTATTACATTTTTTTAAATGGGGCTTTAGGGCTCGTCAACATCGAGGTCATTAGAGCCCACATCTATTACACTATGAATCAAGTGATACAGGGCATGTCACTGCCCCCCTCAGAGAAATTTCATTTTTTGTTTATTTTTGCGTATATTATTCGAGAGTTGAAAAGCGTAATTAAAAAAATACCATGTCTCGTTCAAAAATGGAGGCCATTTTTGTTCTACCGCGCGCACCGTTCTTGGCATTGGGTTGGCCTAGCCCTTTAAAATAACTTGCATGCTAAACACAATGCTATTGATTTCAAGGGACTAGGCCAAACCAAAGTTTACGTACACGCTTACCAAGGCCCAAAACGTTGCGCGCGGTAGAACAAAAATGGCCACCATTTTTAAACCTGACATGGTAGTTTTCTTTATTGTTTTTTAATCCCCAATAGTACTAGCAACAATGAAGAACAAATGAAATTTTTCCGGAGGGGCACGGCGACTCTAATTTTTTTTCTGGATCACTTAAAATGGATTGACTCCAATGAGCCTACTGTCCCTGCATACTATTGCTGATCATTTTCCAAATTTATTTAGACCTTAACGCTCACCTCGTCTGTGCAGCTTATGCAATACGAGGCCCCCGTATTACATTATCACTTACCATACATAATCTTTTACGCATAGCGCAAATTCGCTGCGCCTCACACGTTGCCCCGTCACGAGGACGCGTGCACAGATCTCCTATCTAATCATTTAAATAATTTCTAACCAGTGTCATTGTCCTTTTGTTGCGTCATTTTTTCAATGTTTTTTGTCTCATTTTCAATATGTCTCATTTCAAGGTGCTTATTATTCAACTCTCTGTTGCATACATAATTTGTCCTATTTTAATCACATATTCCTCAAATAATAAATATTTATTCTCATTTTACAGTAATGACAACAGTTCTTTCATATTGATGGTATCATATCGACCGTAATGCTTAATGTACCACCCTCTTTCTTGTTCATACATCCCACAATCCCAGAGGACATATCCTGGCGTTTCTCAATGATCGTTCATTGAGAGAATTGGAGGGATCCTCTGTTAAATATATCTTTCAGATTCACGAAACCATATCAGCACTAATTTGAATAAAAACTTTCTCTAATCAAAAAGTTCGCTGATCAAAGAAAATAGAACACGAATTACCTTTACAAATGTTTCCGAGGAAGAAACTAAAATTTTAACCAAATATGCTACCGCAATATTTCTAGTCAGACGTTTATCCTGTTTACAGGACGTTTTGTACGAGATTAGAGTCAATTAGAGAGATTAAGACCAGCTTGGAAACTCTGCCAGAACACCCGCTTACCTTCATGGGATTGACAAAAGTTGTTGAAGCCAGCGATGCCAGTGCAATTAGAGTCAATTTTGTTTGAAATCAGTGATCCCAAATTTGTTTGAAATCTGTGATCGGTACTGATTATTGTAAAATTAAGCTATGGTATGTAGACATTAACTTATATGATGTTTATTGTGGGATGTTTATTGTGGGATTAGGAAATTGTTTTCAGATAAAATAAATTGTTAAAGAGACAGAAAACCATTTCAGACAGACACTGCGGCGTTTAAGAAAGAAGAGATTTGACTATAAGCTCCATAATGTGTATGATCTTCTTAATGCGAATTCTGGAACACATCAAATGCAAAACATGCTCTTTACATAAGAAGCAATACCATTATCTTCAATAATTGTTAAATAAGGCTTTGAAAAAGATGAAATAAAAAAATATATTAACTAATGTCAGGGTATTGAAAATAGAAGTATCACATTCTTGGTAGTAATGTACATACTTTATTCTTTATCCCTCGACTTGGGAATCGGAGATGAGTGATAGAGTGTTGCCTCTTTTGGCGTGGTGTTTGTCGGATGTCCTTCTTACTTATCCCGAGAAGGATAAGTGATGAATGATGTGATGGGTGAATGACGGATGGGTTCACGTAGTTGAAAGAAAGACAGGAGATGGAGCATTATGATGAAGATGAGTGGAAAACCTTACTGTTCCCGACTAACGTGATAATTTGAATCGTCGGTCCCAAAGTTAAAAGGTTACTACACTTTTTGCTACTGGGGTCGCGATTTTAAGTCAAAATATATGATAAAAACAATTACTCTATCCAATTTTATTAGTTAAATGTTGTCTCTGTAAAATTAGAGTCACGAATAGACGAATATCATACGACTTTGGGGATTGTCGAGAATTTGAGAAAGAACTGGTCAAATATGATAATTATGTTTTCCGTGCCTTGTCCCATTGACTAATGGAGTTACACTATGAGATTTAGATTATGGCTGGCTTTTCACCATAGTGTATTGCCACTTATGTATGAAGTAGACTCAACGATCTTATGTACCGATTATCCAAAGGGGAAACGAAGTTTAGGATATCTGTCTTTGTCGCACATTGACTTGCGTGGGGGAACTCGATTCCCCTCTCTTGACTGTTGCCCACAAGTCGTTGTGCACAAATACCTTAAGCCCGCTTTATACGGTCCATTTTACAGGCAATTTGCGTCCAATTGCTGTACAAGAAATGGATGTGAAATGATGACGTCACGCTTGTGGATGCTGGTAGTACGAATTGCCTCTGAACGCTACGAGGAGCGCAAAAAACAACTAACCTCAACTGAACTACCAATTCTATGAACATTCAAACACACGTCATTAATAAACGAACGGTTTATTTAATACAGTGTTTTATTCTCTATGAAGCTCAACTAACCAGAAAACAGCGCAACAGGAAAAGTATACAACTAAGCACAGTATTTAAACCACGCAACAAACTCGGGAGAACACAGACGCTGCAACTATTAAGTAGACATACCGCTAGAGTGCGCTAGTCAATTTGTATGAGTCGTACTGAATAATAGAGCATGCTTGAAAATATCCATACAATCTGCATACAGTGTGACGTGTAACGCACGAAACAGATCGAAAAATACACCATGTATTGCGGACTTAACTCGCATGAGCGACATAGAGGTCAATACACAACAATACCTCTTTGTCTCATGTTATTACGGACAACCCACAGTGCAGATAGCTGGGTCGATTTCAAATGTCTCTATGCTTTCCGCGACCGCATGTCCTTGTTGCTGCTAAAATATCGTCAGTATGATGATGAGTGATGGATGGTATGGTGAATAGATAAATGAAATAAAGGATGAAAGTGCATTTACACATATCCTCATGTTACGTCGGATGTGAACTAAAAACATTTGGCGCAGTTTCTTGTATAAACCATGTCGGTTCTGATCATAATTTCATATGAAGAAAGTGTTGTCAAAAGCAGTGTAGACAATGAATGTAGGTTACGAGGGAAAATTGAAGGAACTTCCCTCTTTCCTATTCCTGGGATCACTCCGCCATTTGATCATGGTATCCTAGGGTATATTTTTAGATACATAGCGCTTGCAGCACTCAACCCTGTGAGTCTTGAATACAATGGAGTGTACATTTTTTCGTACCAGATGCAATAAATATGTGTGCATTCTAGGTAGAGTCGGAAATTACGAAAAGAGAACCTGCATAAATATCGTTAATGACATTTAAATACGATCTTAAAATCCATATTATCAGACTAAAGACAGTTTTCCTGTAGTACAATTGTTTAAAACAATTTTAGTAACAGGAACATTTAATATTTTTAAAGTATTTGTTGAAAATGGTATAAAAATGTATACTCTGGGAATAAAATTGTTCGTTGGGTAATAATAAAATTAAGCACTAAAATGGTTTCCGTCACATATGTTTAAAGTTGTTAAATTCATACAACGGAAATATGAAAATTTTGAGGGAGGTCATTCGACCTAATTTATCCTGCCTACACTCCTGGGGACACAATAGGCGCCAATATTATGGCACCTTTGTGTTGACCCATCCCAAAGATTTTATATATCAGTTATCTTAATTTTAAAATTTTAAGACATCTTTAGCCTGTTATACAACACCCATTTTTTTCTCGTCTCAACGAACGGACTCAACGAATAGTTTTATTCTCGACTACGAGAAAGTATTTTTTCTTAGTAGTACATTTTAAATATATTTTTCAAAGTTATTTATTATTTAAACATAATATTGTATTCTTATCAGAAGTAAACTTCCATGGAAAATCCAGCCTACATCAGGCAAAGAAACTGGGTTTGAATTGACTTGTAAGATTTGTACAGCAAATTCAAGTTAGGTTATTCTATTTAAGTCTTGAATGGAATAAGAATGTGTGCCCCAACGCCAAAATTGGAAAGAAATCAAGAGTGCTCAATAAGTTCTCAATGTTTGCGAATGTGAATCATCATTCATATAATATTTTCATCGCCACTGTCGTTTTAATACGTGTCAGCAAATAGAAAAATGTGCAAATATATCATCAAAACATTTATGTCATGAACAACGGTCCATAGGAAGATGGAGAGAAGGAAGGATACATGTTTTTCCCCCGTGACCAAAAGTCATTTGTGAGCGGAACGTGTTGATTACATGTGTCCACTCTTCACCACGACGAAGGTGCTAAGGAATTCATTCAATTTCACGCAAGAAATATAACTTTTAATATCCGATATAACGCATATGTTAATGTCAAAAATGAATCCTAGTTTTCATAACTTTGAAAAACTCTTGTCCCAAAATTAGTCAAAGTTTAAGCAGAATTTATATCAAAGCAGTAAAACACTGAGTGAGGAAAGAGAATAAATAATTCATGCAATTCAAATAACTACATCGTAAGACAAAACCTGTAAAATCTTCATACAATTCTTTCTGAATTTCTTAATAATTTTGCAAGTAGCTGCCCTGTTCCAGTTAATGTCCATGCTCCGGGAAATAGAATTAGTACGGTTATCCTTTCAGATTAAAGGAGTGTCTCACAACATAATATTAGTTCCTTCAAAAATTGTGCTAACTCATTTAATATTAGTGGTTCAATCACTATCGACTATTGAATCAGCTGTTTAATTGCTGCGCATGCCACATTTATCGGATTTTCACCGTATCGACTCTACCGGAGGTTCCCAACCTGTGGGGCCAAGGAGGCCGTTGCTGCCAAGGGGCGAATAGTTTTGTACAAGTATCAAAACTCTCATAAATTCAAAAATTTATGTCTTCTCTTTCATCATAACAGTTTCTGTATTAATGTAAAGTAATTTTAGGGCGTTTAGAGATGGAGTTGGAGTCGTTGGAGTGTAATAAGTTCGCAACGACGTAGGATAAAAAATTCATGAAAATAAAGATAAAATGCATTGAAACAATCCGTTAAAGTGTTTGAGAAAAATATGGCGGGGAGGTAGTGCGCAAAAAATTCGGTGAGTAATGACAAATGGGTAGTCAAAATTCTACTTAAAGATAACGATCGTAATAGAGTAGTTAATTAGGCGCAGATAATTGAGTTGTGGGTGGTGATAGTTGTGAATGAGGATTACAATATAGCGTGATGGGAACATATTTTTTTCATAGCTCTTTCCTTATTTACCTCAGTAATGAAGAAGGAACTTAAAGATCCAAAATATTTTCCATTACTTCTTGCGTGCTAATGAGTGCTGTTAACTGATTATCGTTGGATAAGGATAAAAATCCATAACAGGTAGGACGAAAGGAAAATATCACTCTACTCCATGGGTTATACTTATCGAAACGGTGGAAATTAACCTAGTTTTGAATGACAAGTAAGGTTATGTTAATTACCACAGAACTGTGAACTTTCTACGGCATATTTAGGTAATATTTGACTCCATGTCAAAATTGTCCCACTTACACATCTAAAAATGCCCAATCATACTCCTTCTCGAAGTATATTATGTGTGTTGTTTCACCGTTCCCTTCCAACATTTTGAAAACATTAACTAAATTGATTTAATTTTAAAAAGTTTTATTAGATGGTAATTGTGTAAGCATACTTCTATGATGAAGAGTGCCTTAGTTTGGTTACAAGAGATTTTCAGAGATAGTGGCGATGCTTTCCCAATGCCTCTTCTATCCTCTGGCACACCTACCCGTAAAATTTGCACAGTGACTGTCAAGTTACTTTTATATAAAACGTAACACCACCTTCGTCCACATTCATTGCAGGGGTGAGCAACTTCTCGACAAACCTACTTCGAATCTTTGTCTGGTGTTTTAAACATTTGCACAAATTTAAAGCTAACAGTATGAAAAATTCATTAAAAAATTTCTCTTTCATTTAGTGTTTATACAAATTTACAAACAAAAATGACGCATTCCTTTCTGGTGTTTATATCAATTTAAAGTTTCACCTCTATGATTTAATTATATTCGTCACCTGAACTTCTATTTAAACAAAAAAATTAAGAAAAAGTGTTCCTCCAAAATTCATATGGGAGGTTTTGATGTAAACAATTTCGTGCTTGCCCTCACGGGAGACGAAAGAACCCTGAAGTCAGAATTGATAATTGAAGAAAGAAGTGAATAGTTCGTACCTAAATGAGACAAATCCGCATCTCTCACAAATCCCAATGGCCATTTTTAATAGAGATAATATGCTAATAATAATAATAAATAAACAATTTCCTTGCCAAAAATTACTTGCAAACTGCGTATGACCACGTGGGCGGCAATGAACTCAGTTAATGGTGGTAAACTTCAGGATAGTCCTAAAATTACGGGTTCTTTATTTTAAAGTGAATGAGATAGATTAGTGAAAGAATTTTCCTCAAGCAATACAAACTTGTTTCAGCTAAATATTGGGTTAATTAAGAACAAAAGCAAATTGTGATATTTACATTAGAAAATCAATGTTATTTTTGAAAACATGTTACCCTAGAATTTTGAAATAATTAACTATAACCGAAATATTTATTTTGTTCGTGAAAAATATCAATGTGTTTAGCACGGTCACAATTCCATTAGTTATTAGTGATATGTAGTATTATGTTATTGGTGTCAGATAAATCTGATTAGAATACTTTTGAGTGAGTATACAGTTTATTTCAAAATTTCTTCATCGAGGGAAGTGTTTTAAGCAGTATTTACACAAGAATCTTACACCATAATTTCATACTTGAAAATTACGAACTTTTAATCTTTTTTTATAACTTATTACTTTACATAACTTATTATTTTATTACTTTACATAACTTTTTATAACTTATTATTTTACATACACTTTTAACACATTTTTTACTTATCCACTTGAAGTAATGTAGTTCATAACAAGAAAGTTTGATTATAAATAGACATAAAAACCTGCTCTCCTCCAAATATTTGCACAAAGAAGAAGGTTTTAGTGCCAATTTATTCTCTGATTTTACCAGTAAATATTCGTATTGCATCATGTTACTAAAAGAAGGAATAAAATAAAAAAGGAATAATTGCATTATTTTTAATGGTACACATGTATAAGTGTAAATCCAATGAGTTAATCTCAACTGTCGTTGTAGAAGGGTCAGGTGGGGGAACCAAGGGGAGAATGTAAACAACTGTGGGAGTCAGAGAAACAAAAAAATAGTTAACCCTAGAAGTCGGTGCCTCTGTAGATGAAATACAAAAATATTCCGCGCTTTGAACCCAGTGGTTGATGGAATACAAACTTACGAAAATTGGGTTATCCAAGGGACTGAAATTCGAAGTTACTGCACTGGGTTTATTGTACAACAGTGGGGAACGTATGTTATTGAAACGTATGTTATTGTTTTTTATTTTTGTCATCAATGCATTAAGGTAACAGAAAATCATTAGTACTCGTATTATCTTCTAGGAATTTTCTAGGCTCCACAATACCATGCTTATATTTACCCCACGTTTTTCTAGGACCGAGGTAATTGTAAACATAGCAATTTGCTATTAGTTACGCTCAGTTTTTTCGTACAATCGATGTGTGTTTTTGAGAATTAACTTGCATTTCATCACTATTAGTAGGTTTCAGTTATACTCTATTCGTGTTTTTTTCGGTATGTAGGTGGATTTGCTTATACGTTGTTTTACTTACCTAAGATGATTGATCACCGAAGAAACAAAAGCGGATTGATAAAAAAGGTCTAAGCTGACACAAAGCAAAAAAATAAGAGAGAAGCAAAAGGAGAAGGAACCACAAGAAAGTGAAAATGAAGAATTATTGTAACAATTGCTGACCTCTAGGAAGAGATGTTTGAAGATTCCTACAAATATTTCGAAAATATGGAAAACAACCAAATAGAGGAAGTATCATACTTATAGCCAACCACAAGAGACGTTGTACTGGATATGTTCTTACTCATTGACATAGAGGAAAAAGTGTAAAAAGCACGTTTCATGTGTTTGTTGTGTCAAAGAGTTCTGGGAGATAAGTTGGAATACACTGAAAAGAATTAATAACGCTAAAACAAAATTCCTTCCAGTTGATGGGAAATTTTCTATGAAAAAAAGTAATGTCACCTTCTCCAGTTAATTAAAAAGAAGGTAGTAAAACGTTCCAACATTTTCTGGCAAAGTAAAAGTTCGTGGAATATATAGCTTTTAACTACCTTAAACACAAAATATTAGTGATATTATTATAACAAGAAACATTGAAAACATATTTCGAGTTTATATTTTATTTTTAAATTTAATATCAGGTTCAACTGTTCTTGTTACAATTTGTTACGCCTGACGACGATTCAAACCACGAGTCGAAACGTAGTCTTCTGAAAAAGCACAAAATAAATCGTAATCGTCCATGAAACAGAAGTAAGTCTTAATTTAATTATACGAAAGGGAAATGGGAAAATAAAGAAAAAATGATCAATTTGAGAAACTTGCTGCACCTCTAGGCATATTCCGATCACACTAAAAATTTGTGTTAAAAGATAACTTTTTCGCACTTCGAAGTTAAACAATTCCTCATTTTTTCGTTCCACCCTACTGTTTAGTTAAATTGGAATCGATCAAAGAACTACTTTTTCCTTCTTTGCTAAACCATTCGTGAGAACTTCGGTGTAAGATAGAAGGATTTGTATCAAAGAAGATTCGATTGGCCAATTTATTGATGAGTACAAAACCGAAATCCGGCCATTGGACGAAATGATGACCAAAACTAGTTTTCATATATAAGCGTTTTCAAAACGATCAATACTAATTTTGGACGTTGCGCTTTTGCAAAAAGTAGAATTGGTCGTAATTGTTGTATCACAAAAATAATGCAATTTCGTTACGAAAGCTTGAAGCGAGTTCAATTTCTAGAATGATAGCTTGTTAAAATGTTATATTCATGCACGTGAGTAAAGCTTTTTAGTGTTTCTAATGCTTTGATTGATAGAATATATTCATTCAGAATATATATTTTCATGCACTTAACTAACTTCTTTATGCTCTGAGTTCTATGTGCATCAGTAGAAACCTCATGATAATACGATTATCCGATTAGGAAGAGAGACATATTATGATTTCACATTGATGACACATTTTCAACAACATCGAGACACATTTTATGATTTTCGTGTTTCAGAAAACGGATCTAAAACTAGAAATTTAAAATACGTAAGATGGCCCATAAACTAATTTGAAGCACTTTCATGTACAGTGCATATTCGTACATTGTGCCGTTTACGAGGACGCGCTTGAACATTTTAGTACAAAAACACAACGATATCACAATTACTTAGTGAGATATCAGTAAAAATAATATAACCCTTTAAAATTGTGTTTCCAAAGAAACCTTTTTATTGATGTTTTTAATACAAGAACTACATTTAGTCAAAATTTGACGTTCCTATTGCTGATTGTTTTCCCCTCTGCGTTGAAGAACAAATCAGTTGGTCATTCAGGACAACGCCGCTTTTTTTTTTACACTAGGCGACCCTACCCGGCTTAAAAATTCCGTTCATACCGAGTCTCTAACACATAAAAGCAAATTCACTTTAGAATTTAAAGTTCTAATCTTTAATATTTCTCTCTCTGCGTTAATGAAATATTTTCATTCATTTAAAAATAAAAAGTGTAAAATACCAGAAATATTTTTAGAGGTTTGATTTCGCAATTTTAACGTACAAAAATCGGCATGGTATCTCGAATTAGTTCGTAAGATATAGCGGAAATAATACACCACGTCGTTACTGCAAACATCAAACATCTGAGAAGATTTCTACTCCTTCGCAACCATTAAAAAACAAAATATCCGCGAAACTCGTTTTTAGATATTTGAATTAAACGCGTTTATACAACAAAACCAAAATAATGTGTGTCAATTAGTGGATAGGAAATAATGAAAATAGCCAAGATTCTAAAAATCAGATTTCACACAATTCACCCTTTTAACTTTGAAATTTTGAAATATCCTTCTATAGTGCACCTCTGCAATACAAGAGCAACATTCCATACAAATTTCAAAAATTAAACTGTTTTTTTTCTGTATTGTCTTATTAAAAGAGTTAGTGATTCAAGACAACGTAACAAACATTTTCAAGAGTAACATCGAAAATTCTAGAAATAGGTTTTTTACATATTTCATTCAATCCTCCCACGACAAAGTGGGGTGGGCCCGGACTTCATGCCTTGATTTTTGTACGTCATTGTTTAAAATCGGAGATACATTAACAAAATATCTTTACATTTTTACTTAAGGTATATATTCGATGAATTCGCGTTGTCGGTATGACAAAATTTTGAATCATACGATTTATGCCGATTCTTTTTCACAAATAGCACGGTTGTACATCAGTAAAATTTTCGTAAGATTTGATTTATTCATTTATCTCACAATTGTTATAGCAATTAGCAATAATAACATAGTCAAACTCAATCACGTTGCGTAAAATTGTTCAACATTCTTTTTAATAGTTCAACATTACATTCTCCTCAGGTGTAAAGTGACTGTAACAATATTTCATCGTGCCCTTCGTAATTGATTTTCATTGGAAAGTATTCAATTTTAAAAGAATTAAGAATATAATGTTCATATATAACAAAATTATTGCCATTATTCACCTTCTTGGCTCCAAACAGCAAAGTGGGTCTCTTAAGTGTGATATTCAAGCTGGGTGTATCGATTGAAGTACAATTCAATCAAATTCGTGTAAAAGTTTACTCGGAATGAATACTTTTCTACCAATTCGAACACAAGAAACACTATGAAGCAGGAAATTGCCAATTTCCCTCGTGTATCTTATACGAACATAATATAACCATACTAAATATTCAAGAAAGTGCATTTGCTACCAATATCAAATCTTCATTCTGGTTGCAATGAGAGAACTAGTTTTGGACCATACGCTTTTGCCAGAACTCCTAAAAAACAAAACTTTCAGACAAAGGCTAGTATTGGTCGTTTGTAAACGCCTAAAACTTGTATCGGTCGTTTTTTTATTCAATGGCCGAATTCTCGAAGTCAATGGTAGGGCCATGGACAAAAATCACGAGCCCCAGGGACAATTCGTTCCGGTCCGTCCTACCTCACTTCCGACACCACAACTCAACAGTACACTTAAACGTTTGTATCAATGAACGCATAAACCGTAATAATAAAGTTCTCTGTAGTACTAATTGAAAACAATGTCAGAGCTGGGACTTATTATTTTATTATTTTAAGTGTACATGTCAGAACTGAACGAGGAAAAGCATGACCTTCCACGTAATATGGATGGGGTGAAGCACCACGAAGAACTTGCCTGTGCTCACGAAGAACATCATGATTCACAATTAGAGTTCAAAGTTGGCCTACATCGAAATGCAGTAACTTAGAATTATCTGAATGGTGTGAATTCCTATTCGCAGTCCCAGTTTCATAAGAGTTTTTATGGCTGTTTTTCTTAGACTTCCAATATTTTTCATTTCGTTTTAGCGTAAAAAATTGTTTACTGATCACAAATCACAACACACGTTAATCACATGAACAACAAACAACGATTCCTCTTCAATGTACAAGCAGAACAATAACTAAACACAGCTTATTTCACTTTTTAAAAAAACGAGCAGTTGTAAATAGATTAACGATACACAATATAGGTTTTTAAACCGCATACATAATATATCTCACTGAATACCTTTAAAACTACAGGATAACAACTGGTGAAGTCTTAACTGACCTTCTGGGCAACTGATCTTCTCTCGAATCAAAATTACAAAAATTTAGATACATAACTGACACAACATAATTATGTTATACTATGATAAAATAATAACATTATGTTATTGTTTTTTATTTTTTATTATGTTTGAATATTAATTTGAATTTTGGAGGTGCCTATGGGCTTTTGCATTCTTTGTGTTTTCTATAAGTAATTCCATCCTACCATCGGTAAAAACTTTTGGGTTAATCTATGGAATCACCCTCAATTATAAGTGTGTCCTCAGGAAACGTAAAGTTACGTAACATAATTCACGCGATAACTGTGTAACGGAACGAAAACAGAAACACGAGACTCAGGTAGATGGGATAAGACGGAAAGGATGAAGAGGTAACTCCTATGTTCAAGAGTCTAGCGAGTTCTCTTCCCGCACCAGGGGGATTTTCTCTGAAAGAAAGACATTGTACTATGACGCATTCCAAAACATATTTTTTATTTGAATTTCATAAAAATTGTTTAAGCGATTATCGAGAAAAAATATGAGATAAATTTTATACCTGAGACAATTTTAAACCTGCCTGATCAATGACCCTGATAATAGAATCATTGGTATGGGTTAAGCGAAATAACTACTTTGAATACTGAGGTAAAGAGAAAAACATTAATAAATCAAGTTACACTGTTATAGACAGTTTCAAGAAACGTAACCTTGTCAAGAAATTTTACCTCATCAATACGACGTTCAGTATTCCAAAATAATCGAGATAGTTCGTCACAATTCTCGATGCTACAAAGTTATAGTAAAATAATAATTCAACTTTTATGTATGGTCTCTTAGGTAATTCTTAAGTAATATTCAGTCTCTTGAGTAATTCCTCAATCGTTTTCTTCTTTGACTACGTGACGGAATTGTACAGCGTGAAAACTACTTCCCAGTTTTATTCGCACCTTCGTTAAGTACTGCAATTTGAAATTGGCTGTGTTTTGTTATACATGATGGAAAAAGAATGATGATGTTTAGAAAAGTCATTGAAAACAGTTTTGACAATTATCTACGATGCATGAATGTATTTTCGGATACTTAGTCAAAGTGTTATAAAAATACTTTTTAGTACAAAATATAGATTCCTACTGCGGACAGACTATGTTGAGTGTATCCCACAGACTCTGTAATCACAAGGTCTGAAGAACAAGTCACGGCATATCTATTTAATTGACAAGACTGGTTCTTGTGAAAATTGGAGACGGTTTACCCAGATTTCTTTTCAACGTGTTTCGGGAAAACTGAGTATAACTTATCTAGAGTCCATATCGCCCCAACTTTACTTCAGATTTCTGAGGAAAAAAGTTTCTGATTATTTTTAGTGCTGTATTATTAAATTATGGTTTGTCTATATATTCACAGATGAGAAAGGTGTTCACTAAAAACATGATTGAAAAACTAGTGCTGTCCGTCAGAATGTTTTGCATCATCTTCCGAATAACGTATGTTTTGCTTTCTATGCTATTTCAGAGTAGTAGAAATTCACATATGATGATATTTCTTTGTGGTATTGAGGAACGTGTGAAATTAGCGAAAGTAACTCCGTTGACACCTAGTATTCTATTTCTCGCTTAGCATTTATTCAAATGGAATAGAAAGGGGAATAGATCTCCAGGACTTGTACTATATGTTCATGGAGATTAATTTCTTGTTTGAATATAAGATGTACCGCGATATGCGAGGCAAAACTTCAACCAATAAAATGTAGGAACGAGATAACAATTTTTCTTATAATAAATTTCATTCTTAATCAATAATGATAAATATACTCAATCGGTATTGAGCGGTAAATGTATCCCACACAATGTCAACAATTAAAGCAAAATCTTTTTCTTGATAATTCATGGAGCATCCGTGCTGACCTATTCTGAGCGACCTAAACTCTCGAAGCAAGTACCAATTCAAATTTATTAGGGAATATTGCTATATTAGTATTTTTATATTGGAACTTAGACGAAATTCCAATATAATAACTCAACTTTAACTGACGACATTTATGACCGTATAAGATATTGGTTTGGGATGAATTACTTAAGTCAGTATTAACTATGCTACATGAAACTCTTTCGTCTAATATGTAAAAATACGTATATATTTACATATTTACTACTTAACGCTAATTTGAAACGTGTTAAGTTTTGGTATAGCCAGTTACTAAATGTGAAGCAAAGTCTCTCAGATAGCATGAATTAAAATGTATTTTGTTTGTTCTTCGTGATAAATAGCACTTATGTATAAAACTTACATCCACTGCATCTTCCTTACTCTTTTGGAAAATATTAAGGATGAATTGCCATTTGTCGGTTTATTTAACATACATATTTGGAAAAAATATCTGGCATTATTTTTTCGATGATATCTTATCGTTTTATTTTTTCCATTTCTTAAACGCATTAAAAGAAAGTAATTAGTGTGTTATTTGCTGTAACCCTATTTATGAAATTCCTGTTAATATGGATTTTTTTTATTTGAACACTAAAACATTTGTCAATATTTTAACTTGCTTTCATTGCATTTTATTTTTGATACGTTTACGAAAAAGAGAAGAAAACTTTCCGTGAATCATGCAGACGACATATTCATTTTAGTGAGAGACTCGATTATCATTTCGACTTGAGCCTGATTTACTCATTGAAAGTGAAGTAATAAATAAAACGAACTTGCAAACTTCACATAAATTCACTTCATATTTCTTTTCGTATGATGCAAAATATTTCCTCTTCAGGGAAGAGAGTTGTGTAAGAAAGTAGAGACATCAAAAATTTCCTTTCCAATATAAAACAAGATAAGGTGGAAAACTCAAAAGCATTGTTATTTCAAGAGTGGATAATAAATGCCGTATTAGGTGCTCTCCGATTAGCAACAACTAGTTTTCTGTTTTTGAAATCTCATGCGCGAAAAGAGAGCAGAGCCCTCGGAGGAGCCAACAGCGGCGCTACATAACGCCTGTCGTGTGCGGTCTTACCTCTGTCTCATGCCACAGCTTCGTCACAGCGCCCCGCAAGCACCTATGAAAGGCTGCGGAACGACATGACCGTCGAACTGATATCCCCGCCATCACCGCCGCCTCCTTCTCCTCCTCCTCCTTCAGCCGTCCCCTGCACCACCTCCCTGTGCCTCATTCATTTCACGACCTCTTCCCCCACCTCCCTGGCCTTCCTCACGGGTCCCCTTGCCCCCTTTTTGTGACACCCGGCCGCTACTTATTTTCCTATCCCACGATACTGCGTCGCGAAGGGAGTAATCAACAGCCTGTCAGTCTGTACCATCAAAATGAAGGAAGGATTGACCCAATTGAATGCGTATTTCGTATTCGTAACATTCCTTAAATTTTTCCGGAAAAGTTCCTAAGAAATTTTATAAATTCTTAAAAATTTAAGATATGAAATTTTCTGAACATTTCATCCAATTTATTTCCTTCAAATTTTTCCCTAGTTCGTGAATCAACAATCAAGAGACGGAGTTTTCAATATATACTTCAACGCCCTCTGAACAGGAAAGTTATGTAAGCAGTTCATTTACCCATTCGTGCACTTCTGTTGGATAATCCTTCTGTCATCATCTTATGAAACTTCATCCAAGCAAACGAAAATTCTATCATCTGCTTCCCTACGCATATGTCTAGCCATAGCCAACCACACCGTCGAGGACCCGCACTGAAAATATATTTGCCGACTTAATTATATTCACATAAGAATAAATAGGATTAACGAGCTTACAGGAATATTTTTAGACCAGTTTCATGGATCTTCTGACTCATTGTATTTTAAAGTGCTTTCCCTGAAGTGTTTTGCATAACTTTTTAACCCTTCAATCTAATTTAGAGAAATATTGAAGAACTCATTTTTTTCGTGTGACGAACCCGTGCTAGTCAATTTTTTTAAAACGGGAATATATTGTAACATCTGGACAAGTGCAGTTTATAGATTTTTGAAATATTAATATTTTCAAGCATTTTGCTAGCCGGAAATTCCTAAGGAGATTAAGGGTCGGGCCAATCGCCGCCAAATAAGGAAAAATGCCGCTTCTAAGACTTCCCGTTTATTGTGGAGAGGCTGAACAGTTCCCATCTACATCTGAAAACTGAGATGAACGCCCTCAGAAGAAAAGCGAGTGTAGAGGGAATATTCCAGTGGTCGCCAAAAATAATGGTCAGCCAAAAGGGACGCAGTATTCTCAGAAGCTGAGGGGTGACCAAGCTGATGTAGAGTGCTCAGTACAGTAGCGAGGGTGTAGTCACGTGACCTCCGTTTCTGTATATATATTGGGAGGATTGCAGATCCTAAGTGACTTTCAGACTAGAGACTCTGCGGAGGGCATGGGAGTACCCAGGTTATTTGAGATATGACTTGGTTAGTTTTGGTCGTCAGACCACTGAGAATTGCTGCGGTAATTCTATTACATTGCTATTAGGCGCGAATGACGTAACTTGGAAAAGTTAGTTATTTCGGGATAGCAACTTGGAAACTTTTGAGATTCGGATAATCTGGGTAGATTTCCAAGTTAATTCATAACACCAGTATCTATATCTGTGTGTAATTGTTGCTTTCAGATAGCAATAACTCTGTAATAACAAATTCAAACTTGTATTTATGATTTGAGAGTTTGTCTACATTTGCAAATATTCAGATATCTATTTAATTTGAATTAAATATTTTATTATTACACGTGAGTTTGATTGCTTGGGGAAACCAAGCTGGTGGCAGCGAACTCTATCATAATGGTTGTGGTTTATGGTTGAATCCCGCTTCTACCAAAAAAATACGCACATCGCATCTGGGCTTGCGGTGTGCCGTAAGATTATGTAGAAAATAATATAAAAAAAGCTTTTGAATAACTTGGCCAAAATTTGAAATATACCTAATCATAGTGCGGGATTCGCTGAGGGAAAGCGCAAAGCAGGATTTTGTTGCCAGGTAAATCAAAACCAGGTAGATGATGTATATAAATTAAATTAATATTTACCCTTTATAGTGTTCAAGAGAAATACAAATAATTCAGTTATTTTAGGTTACAGCCTCTTCTTGGGTTTAGGCAATAACAATAGAAAAAGCCTGCTAATACCGGACATTTGGTGTGACGAATCCGTCACAAAATAGCGCACACTTGGATGGAGAGACATATCTCATTGCAATCTTGCGATCAAATTTGCATTTTCCATTTGCTACTCTGAGTGTGCATTAGTGCTCCACGAGTGCAAAAATGTTGTTCCATTTGACATAGAAGTTGCACCAGAGCGGGAATATGGTTCCATTTGTCTATCGTGGCGCACTCAGAACAACTGGACTTGCTCTGACAATTTTGAAGCGACAGCACTGGGTATTTTTGAGGTTAAGTTAGTTTGTGGATAACGCTTCCATGATGGGTGCCATGAGTTTATTGCAAATATTGTCTTGTCTTAGATGAGGAGCAAAAGTTGTACGTCGAATTAGTCTTTCCAAAAGGGAAAACATATTATGATGATGGATTTCGTTTCATTAAACCGATTATATAATGATGCAAGGTAATATTGCATTATATACACATGAATACGAAAAAGCTATTTGTTGATACATTATTAATTGTTTATATTCAATTATTGTTGTTTCGTTAACTTTTGCGGCTAACAGTGGCCTAGCCCAAATCGTGCATCCTGAATGCATTTTTCATTTATTTGCTACGCTCTCCCGGTGGAGTGAGGAACTCGCGCGGAGCAATGACGTATTTGCCCGGTGTTAGTAGACGCTAGGAGCAGTTAATGAAAACGTTGTAAGTTTCTTGCTGTTTCAAGATTTTCTTTATAGTACGAAGTTTCAACACAAGGTGAGAAGCGGAATAGGGAGACGAAGTAGGAGAGAGACGGAAGATGGGACTTGTGACAATAGCGGGAGTTCAGATGGGGTGAACGTATGAGAGGGAGGGACAGCTGGATGAACTTGTCGAAAGAGCTTAGCGAAGATATTGACGGGGCGGCGGCTACCCTGTTAAGGAGAAGGGAAGGGCGAAAAAACGAGAGAGTGTACTATATTCGCGTAACTTTTTACAAGAAGTGTCAAACAAGGTTTGTTCAATGGAAAAAAAGTTGAACCCACTTTTCCTATAGTTAAATCGATCATGAAAGGTAAGGATGAAACAAATGAGGAAATACCTGCGATTTCTTTGGTTTTCTATTGTTTTTGAATTTCTATAAGAAATCTGAAACGTATTTATGACGTACATGTTTCTTGCTCAACGAACAGTATATTAACTTTTATAATGCATTTCGGAAATTTTCACAGCAACAACGATCACAGCGGTATTTTTCCGATTCTTTGTTGTTGCTCTTGAGCAGGAGTTAAGTACCGTCTTTCAAAACATAGTCGTTACTTGTTAGGAAAATTGTTTCCCGAGGATGACAAACATCATCCGGCAAACACCTCTAACAACCTTGATAAACATCTGAAACGATACAGGACAGGATAATTCGTAATCCATTGACCCACATTTTAATAACATGTCCCTCGCTCCATAAAGTTCCACAACTCTCACAAACAAGTGGGAAACTACAAGGAATGTGTTCATCAACTTCCACCTTCTGACTGTTATTAGCATATTACTATAAAAAGTTATGCGCATCTAGCTGCAGTATTAATATCTGCCCAGATTTGGATGAGTAAAACACGGTAGAGATGTTCATGAGATCATCACGATCAAGCAATGGCCATGGCGACCGAGAGAAGAATCTTAAATTGACTTTACTCGTATATTGAAATATCGCAGTCTTTCTTATACTAATGCTTTCATTCACTCATTCATGAACTTACCTGATAATTTACCTCGGAATTCTAGTGAAACTTTCTCAGCGTCCGAACTAACATAACCTCGGGCACTGTATGTGGTGTAATTCAAGACATATGTGAAAACTGTAGAATGTAAATACAAGTGAAATAAATTTTCTAGAGCTCGAAGATAGCAAATATATGAATTATTCATCGCCATCAAGGAATAACTCTGGCACCCTGCAAGAGATGTGCTAAAAATATCCCAAAAGCCAGACGGTATCTTTGGTACAGAACAAATTGCGCATTTCACGGCGGCTTCCCTCAACATTAAACCACCGATACGTCTGGTCCCAACAGACTTGTAAACACAAATGATGGATTGTTGATTGATTCTCCTTCACATTGACTAAACAATTCCTGACTCAACTTTAAATACCATTGCAAGGATCAGATAAGTTTTGCCTTAGTGACGTTCAGGTAGTTGAATATCGCACTTGTTAAATACAGGGGACGGTTTTGTACCTTGCATGTTCAGAACCCAGTGGATAGAACTCAAAATGAATAATGACTGCAATATCGCAAACGTCGCTGACCTGAAACGCATTCTCAAGAGCATTCTTGTTACTATAATAATAATAATAATAAATCATTTAACTGGTTGACATCAAATCATCTCAAGGGAGAAACGGAGAGCCTCCTGGTAGCAGCACAGAACCGGGCCCTCAAAACAAGATATTATAGGAAACACGTTTTGAAAGAAAGTGTACATAGTAAATGTCGGCTGTGCCAACAGTATGAAGAAATAATAGACCATATAGTGTCTAGCTATCCAATACTGGCAAAAAATGAATACATACACCGCCATGATAATGTTTGCCAAATTGTTCACTTCAGAATCTGTAAAAAATTCAAGATTGATGTAACCGACAAGTGGTATGAACATAACACACAACCAGTTACGACTAAAGAAGACATAACTATCATTTGGAACCAGCAAGTAGTAACTGATAGATCAGTAGCTGCTAACAAACCTGATATTATAGTGCGAAACAATAGAGACAAAACTTGTCGATTAATAGATATTGGAGTGCCCAAAGATATGAACATCTCACAAAAAGAAACTGAAAAAATAATGAAATACACAGACTTAAAAAGAGGAATTCAGAGAATGTGGAAAACAAAAATAAACATCATACCAGTAGTAATAGGGGCATTAGGAACTATCAATGAAACAATAGAGCAATACATACAGAAAATACCAGGAAATATAAATCTAAATGAAATTCAAAGGACAGCACTGTTGGGAACTGCCCATATTCTGAGAAAAGTATTGTAGTTGCTATATGGTTTATATCCAACCCTAGAAATGTGGTTCATATCCGGTTGGAAGAAAAATACCAACATTAGCTGAGATAAAAATACATAATAATAATAATAAATTAAAGAATAATTTTATTCTAAAAAATCCCGAACAAACTGCGCATGACCAAGTGGAGGATAATAAACTAATTTACTCTCCGGAAGCAAGCAAAGAAGCATCCCATTAATTCCGATCAAGGGCCCTAAGGGTATGCAGACGTAGAAATCTGGTTTCCAGCTTTTGACAGCAAGCCCCAGCTAACGGCTGGAACGAGCAATGAATTTAAATGCGAGTGCACACAACGAATACTTGGTGACGGCGCCTATTTGCTTTTACCGGCAAAGCTGGATCTTTACGGACTTCCAGCATTGCCAGTTTCCTGCTTCACAGCGAGATGTAGAGGGCGCATCCAGGACGCGTCTCAGAGTTCACGGTCTGAAGTATGATTAAGTGCAACATAAAGATTTCGTAACTGAAATGCAAAGTTTATGGGTTTATTCGTATTCTCACTCTCTCTTTCGCAGATACCTCATTTTAAATGTTATCAACTTATTTTATTGGGAAAATAATGTTCAAAAGTTAACACATCTTGCAGATTTTTAAAATCAATTAACGTCCTTTTTTCTCAGGATGTATATATAGTCCTTTAGAACATATCCTAGGTCGAAAGTAATATTTAAACAATTTCTAACGAAATACAGACTAAAAGTTTCTTTAGTTAGGTATAAAAATATTCCAGAGATGGCAGCACTTCTGGAGTCACTTTTCCTCCCCGGTTTTCTCCTGAACGGATTCATATAATTTTATGTGGGAAACAGATTGAACGTTTTTTTTCCTTTGTAGAATCCTAGGTAATTGTGTTTTGAAAAAAATATTTCGTAATTACCGTGATTTTTCAAAATTATTCTTCGAAACAT
Source organism: Laupala kohalensis (assembly GCA_002313205.1). Taxonomy (NCBI): domain Eukaryota; kingdom Metazoa; phylum Arthropoda; class Insecta; order Orthoptera; family Trigonidiidae; genus Laupala; species Laupala kohalensis. The sequence goes on from NNCF01132730.1 coordinate 91,920, forward strand.
CACTTTTGTGATAAAAACTGACTTATAACGAGATACCTGTCTAAATATGAGACACAAATTTGCAATCATATTCTGAAAAGATGAAGCAGTCTCGTCGGAAATTCGACAATTGTGAAATATACCGACGAAAAATCGTCTGTAAACACGCTTACTAGTCTGGACAGAAAGTTCCTTCTCCAGCCGTCCGCCACGCTGTATGCCACCTCCCCTCCCCATTTCACTAACCACTCTATAGCTGCCGCTCAGAAGCGTCTACCGAAGACATGTTTCAGTAATCACGAGGAAGGTTCAGCTGTATCGTTAGTAAATATTTTGGACAAATTAGCCGAAAACCAATGACGATGCATGTCCATTAGTTGGAAAATCTTCAATCTTCGCTATGGTGTATTCGCGTGCTCTGTATTAATAAGGATATTTGAAAACAATGTATGCTGCATGGTTTGCCTCAATAGTCCTAGCAGAAAGTCTATCCTATCTTGCATTTTCCAAAGATAATTAAAATAGACGCGAGAGTGATTTACATAGATAAATATAAAGCCTTATCAAATTAAATGCATTCAAATTTAAAAGAGATCAAAATACATACTAATATACAAATGCGTAAAGCGAAAGCGTGTCTGTTTGCAACCTGATCACGACTAAACCACTGAGCAGATCGTGATGAAATATCGCAAGGTAATAGTTTAGATTCCAGGATGAACATAGACTAACTTTTATTTTTAAAAGGTGTGATAAGTAAGATAAAAATGGTTTTTCACAATAAATGTCGATATAATCGAGAAAAACGAGAGTTATATTTGCTAAATTAACCTAAATTGTCGATAAAATGTTACTAAAAAATAGAAAAGTTAAAATACTGCGATTTAAGAGAGAAATTTAAGAAGGAAAAATCAATCATCAACAAATTGAATGGATTATTTGTTTTGTATACAATCAAGTTTTCTTTTAAATTTGTATTATTATGAAGTAGAAAATTTAGGATACTGATCTTTTTTTTTTTTCATTCAGTTAATAAAAATATTTGATCTTACAATATAGATAGATTTTATTTTTTTAGAGTAAAAGAAGATTAGTTTAAGAAAAATTCCGAGCAACGCGGGGTAATTAGCTAGTTTATATTTGGATGAATGGTTTAGATATTACACACGTGGTTGACTGAAGCAGAAAAATAGTGAAGATTCTTTTCCCCATGTGCAAAATACCTAAAATAATAATAAGTTTCTACAGATTAGTCAAAAATTTAGATTGCGTAATTTTAGATTGTAATTTTTGCATCAAAATGTTTTCTTAAGTGTATTTGCATTATTTATTTGAAAACAGTGTTCTAGGAAAAGTGACGATTTTTACTTGTTATTTTCTCAAAATGTCAATACATTTTTTTTAATTAAAAAAAAACAGTGGTGGAAATCACTATATGTTATGAGTGGTTAGACTTTAACATAAGGGATACTGAGTTAATACCCAGTCGTTAGATTAAGCGCAAGGATCAACAACACATATGTTCATTTTGTGAAAACAAATTTTATTTAACAAAGATTCTTTAATGCTAACAATATTGTAAACAAAGTATACTTAAAGATTACATTATCTGGGTACAAAAAATTTGAGATATAACTTAACGGAATTTACCTTTTACCGAAAAGTTATATTTAATACCAAACAGGCATAAAAAATGAATAAGTAAGCTAAATTTACAGAAACAGAGTTAATTACTTGGATGTATTAATGTTTGATATTCATCTATATGATATGTGATCTTTATCACGTTGACACATTGAAATAATAATAAGAAAAGATTTAAGCTGAATTACTTTTACCTAATAAGACTTCGATATATATCCAATACCCTTGACATACATGAATGAAGAAAATCATTGAAATTAACACTGAAATATTTTCAAGATTTTGAAATACATAACCAAATAGATTTGTTGAGGAACGACATTTGTTGCCTTCTTGTTATTCTTGGTGTTAGTTAGTCCTTAAGCAGCATATTCATCAGTAGAACATTGACTCCCAATTTCCGGTAACGGAGTAGTTTTCTTATAGAAGTCTTCATACGATATCAACTAGAAGTGATGATGCGTAAGAGATGACTTCATCAATTGTATACAGAATTCTTCGTGAGCATTTCGACTGAAAATGGAATATTAAAACATATTAGTCACATGTAAAATAAAATGTACGCATAGTACAAGTCCACGAGTCACTAGTGGACTGAGCTCCTTTTGTCGGCTAGGAGCAGAAGTCTTCGTTGCGAGTCCCCTGAATGATTTGGCTGATGAGTCGCAGTGTGGAGGAGTTTCTTTAGTAGTAATACGTAACTTGAGGCAATTGCCTTTGATTGGCTTGCTCACTCAAGTATTTTATTCCGTTTACCTCTCTGTGGAAAGATTTCTTTACTCTCTGGAGAGTTCTCTCTACTCTGTGGAGGTTTAATATTCCTTGATCCTTTAGGTCGACCTACTTTTTTCTTGATCATCCCACTCGCGAGTTCCGCCGTATTCAGTCGATCATTACAAGCTTCGCTTGTAACACTAAGTGCTACGGTCGCACAGTTTCACATTATATCAGAATTTAAGATTTAAATTTTACTTTGCTTGGTGACTTATTTGGTTATAAAAACACTAGAAATCTTATTTTTTTACGTAAAGATACTGGTCACTGCAGGAAACATTCACTGTCACTGATTGTATGATTTTACTCCAACGATTCGCAAGAGACAACTATATATATTTTCAGTTCGCTATGGAGACATGGTCCACGCCTACGCAGCTCTAGGAGCATATTCGCTTACTAATGATCTCACGCATGTACGTATGGTAATATGACAGTCTAGTTGCATCTGCTTGTCTGTCAGTCTTATTTTGTGGGAAGGAACCGTAGCGATCCATAACATTATTCCAGTTGGTTTCCTGATAGAAATTAGTCTCAAGCGAAAAATGTTAGGAAGCAGGCTTGAAATTGACCGTTAGATATTCTCCTCGCAGCAAAAGAAAGCTAATGAGGGAGGACCCTAAAGACCACGTGAAAGTTGAGAGGCTTTGCCAGAATTGCGAGATTGCCGAATCTTTCTTACGAGGGCGTTCTACTCGTGTTAGCAGAATCTTATGTTTGGACGCTGCCACCCATATTAGTCCCTTCGTACACAAACGGGGAAAGAGGGTGAACGATGAAATAACATATGCTACATGTATCAGTTTTCCATCGAGGATTAAAAGGAAAGGTGTATTCTTTGGGTGTTGTTCGTTCTTTTAAAAATTGTTAGTAATAAGTTAGTAATTAAATTCTGTACTGAATTCTAATTTATAATTAAGTTAATTTAAATTCACGAGTTGAATTAATGAACAAATACTGGGTGAATATTACAATTTACCATAAAATGTTGTAGACTGTTATAGGGAATTAAGTTTTATAAATTAATGTTTTTTCTCCACACACAATGGAACTGGATTTTGACACAAAGTTTTTTGATCATCGCGTAAGATGTCAGAGTAAGGTGTAACATTGCTTTTTTTCATGCCAAAGCAAACCTGCTTCGCCATATTTCTGAATATATGTGTCTGAGATTCGTTTCAACATTTTCATTAAATATTTTTATCTAATGTAGCTCAAATAGCTCTTTTCCACAAGTTAAACCAAACCTGAAAATTAAAATAAGCGCTAAATAATCTGTACTTGAGTTTTTGACAATAAAATCATTATTATTATTAACTACCTCGTCTCAGTTTCTGTTCCATCAATATTTTGGCATAGCTTCTTACGTGTTACGATTGGAAACTGACATTTTACCAAGAGTACTGGCTGAAATAAATAAAAGTTGAATTATTTTTCATGGAATCTCTTAGTTTTCTGATTAAAATAAATAAAAAGCAAGTTTGTCATGAAATTTTTCATTTCATCACTTATATGATAAGCATTTATACATTTTGTTCTCTTCAAATTACCTTCCGACGAATACATAATATTATATTTTAGGATTATTTATGAACAGATTAAAAACCCATCCTTGGGACAAGCTGTACAAAAAAAAAATGTTTGAGGTGCCACAGTTTGGTGGATGGCATTTTTGTCAAATTGCTCTCATTTCGATTCATTAACAAAATAATACACTTTTTCATAAACATTAAAGAAGAAGCATGTCTCATGGCATTTTTCACTTCAGACTGATGAATTTTTTCGCGAAGTGACTGACTTCTATACTTAAATATAGCGAGATTTGTAGTGTGATTCGCCAAACAAAATTTTAAGAAATATTATTGGAAAATTGATTGAGGTATATTTTTATCGTGAATTCATCAAGGAGCTGTGTACAACAAACAATCGACAATCGTGGAAAAACACGAACCAAAAGGAACGGAAAATGGTGTACAGTGTTTACAACTTTCTGAAAGATCTTTCATACCAGAAACTGTTAACTTTCAACAGCCGACGGAACTATGTACCATCGCTTGCAATGTTAGCAAGAAATTAGTGTACAATGTTTGTGGAAATGTTCGCAAACAAATAGCAAGTGGGGTCGCAGAGGTAAATTTCTCCTCTCCGGGGAAAAAGAGGAGTCGTATATGTAAAATAACAGGACTGTATGATTTTTAGAAAGACGTTTTGCGAAGGACAGTTTATTCATATTATGATCGGGGAGAATTTCCAACAACTACAAGGATTACGAAAGACCTAAAAGAAAAAAATATATACTGGATTCGACTCTTCAATTAGGGCTCTGTTGAAAGAAACTGTTTTTAAATATTGTAGAAGTAATCACGGGAGAAAGTTTTTGATGGAAAAGAGTGCAGCTCGAATAGAGTATTTGCGAACGATCTAAGGCAGAACGGTGGCACCAGACCAGTCTATTACCTTGACGAAGCGTGGGTTAACGAGAATCACTCTCATAAATATATTTGGCAAGATTAATCAAAGTCTGGAGGATTGAAAGTGCTGGTAGGAAATGGAAGGCGGCTTATTATTTGCCACGTTGGATCCGCAAGTCAAGGTTTTGTCCGTGAGTGCAAGTGGGTCTTTCAATCAAAATCCACAATCGAAGATTACCATTCAGAAATGAATGGTCTTTCTTACAAAGAATGGTTTATGAAGTTGTTGAAACTCTTAGAAGAAGGGTCGATTATAATAATGGACTATGGGCCTTGTCACTCTGTGTTGACAGAAAAAAATACCAAATAGATCGTTGAGAAAAGGTGAAATCCAAGAGTGGATCAAAATAAAAGCAATACATTTCCTTGCGTGTGAAACAAAAATCGAACTTCTACAAAAAGTATTGCCGTATAAAGGTAAATCAAAAGTGTATGAACTGAACCAAATTGCAAATGAAATGGGACACAAAGTGATCAGACTCCCACCTTATCACTGTGAATATAATACCATTGAACTCATATGGGCAAAAATACAAAGAGACGTAGCAACTGAGAACAGAACTTTTAAGTTGGAAGATGTGGAAATGGCAGTAAATGATGCTCATTCAGTGTCACAGTGGAAAAGTGGAGGAAAACTGTGAGACACGCAGAAAAACTGCAGGAGGATGACTATATATAGGAGTGTATAAGAGAAATTCAAGTGGACAATCTTGTTATTAATTAGACTGAGAGCAGCAACGAAGATGACGGCAGTTTTGACACGGAGTCTTTAAATGATGCAAATTCTGATACTGAAGTTTTGGCCAAACCGTTAATTGGTTGTGAAGAGGAATTGGAAAAATTAACATAGATAACCGCTGATGATCCATACGCTTCAGTAATGCGTAACTAACAAGTAAGTACATTTTATTTTTCAAAACTAACTAGGAACACATTTTAAATTTGCAGAAAATTACAGTTCACTTATTTCTTTGCCTATCAGTACTTCCTTGATAGTTTTCATAGAGCGATAGGAGGTAAGAGGTACATGGTAGGGGCTATTATTAGCAGGTGTGCCGGTTTGCTGGGTTTATCGGCAACTTGACCCATGTGGAGGGGTTAGTAGGTGTTACAAGCGAAGCTTGTAAGCAGCGTGTGACCGCTGCTCAGACCGCAGGCAAAATAATTAAAAGAAACGAGGACGTCCCAAAGGATAAAAGAACTCTAAACCTCCTAGGAGTAAAGAACCTAAAAATTCACAGAGTGTAGATAACTCATCAAAGAATAAAGAGATAGTGCTACGGAGAAGTAAGAGAAATAAACAACCTTCAAACAACCTTTTATCACTTTTCAAAGGAGCTTCAACAACCTTCAACGACATTCAAACAACCTTCAAACGATCTTTAACGACCTTCAAACGACCTTCAAAAAATTTCAACGACATTCAGACGACCTTCAACGAATTTCAACGACCTTGAAACGACCTCAAACGACCTTCAAAACACCTCCAAACGACCTTGAAACGCCCTTCAACGATCTTCAAGTGACATTCAAACGACCTCCAAGCGACATTCAACGACTTTTAATCGACCCTCAAATGACCTTCAAACGAACTTCAATTGACATTGTAGCAACCTTTAAACGACCTCATAATGACTTTCAAACGACCGTCAAATGTTCTTTAAGCGACTATTAATCGACCTTCTAACCACCTTCAACGATATTCAAAGTACCTTCAACGAACTTTAAACACCTTTGACGTCATTCAACGACCTTCAACAACATTCAAACGAACTTCAAACGACTTCCAAACGACCTCCAAACGACCTGCTACTAACTTCAACCTTCAAAGACTATCAAACAAAGATTTAAAGATTTTAACAACCTTTAAACGACCTTTAAAAGACCTTCAAACTATTATCAAACGACCTTCAAACAACTTTCAAACTACCTTTAAACAATTTTCAAAAGACCTTCAAGGACTTTCAAACGACCTTTATACGACCATCAAACGACCTTAAACGACCTTTAAATATTTTCAACGACATTCAACAAATTTCAAACGATCTTTATTGACATTTAACGACTTTTAACGACCTTTAAACGAGCTTCAACGACTTTCAAAGAATCTTCAAGCGACCATTAACAAACTTCAACGACATTAAACGACTTTCAACCACAATCAACGACCTTTAGGCAACCTTGAAACGACGTTCAACGACCTTCAACCACCTTTCACCACACTCAACACCATTCAAACGACCTTCAAAAGACCTTCAACAACCTCCAAAGGATCATTAAACGATTTTCAAACCATCTTCAACGACTTTGAACCACATTCAGCAACATATACCGAACTGCAAACGACTTTTAACAACCTTCAAACGACCTTGAACGACTTCCAAACGTCTTCAACAGTCTTCACACAACCATAAACGACTTTCAAACGATATTCAACGATTAATCATGTTACGTCGAATGAAAATGGGAGACGGGACCGGGATTCGAACCCGGGACCTTGAGCTCTACACGCCTCTACTACGCCTCTTGGGCCCGTCTACCCAAATCAAGTACTTCCTAAGGGAGTCGCCTCAGATGAGGAATCTAGTCTCTACGAGACCACCTCAGAGGTCTTTGGGTTTCACAAGTTGAATGAGAATGGTAGACGGGCCCGAGAGGCGAACGGGATGGCGCAGTTGGTAGGCGCATGAGCGCGTAGAGCTCAAGGTCCCGGGTTAGAATCCCGGTCCCGTCTCCCATTTTCATTCGACGTAACATGATTAATCTGTTACCTGGCGGTGAGGTTCACCGCAATCTAAGAGATTTCTATGTTTGTGAACCAGAAATGGAAAATGCTACCCAAATAAAGTACTTCCTAAGGGAGTCGCCTCAGATGAGGAATCTAGTCTCTACGAGACCACCTCAGAGGTCTTTGGGTTTCACAAGTTGAATGAGAATGGTAGACGGGCCCGAGAGGCGAACGGGATGGCGCAGTTGGTAAGCGCATGAGCGCGTAGAGCTCAAGGTCCCGGGTTCGAATCCCGGTCCCGTCTCCCATTTTCATTCGACGTAACATGATTAATCTGTTACCTGGCGGTGAGGTTCTAATCTAAGAGATTTCTATGATATTCAACGACTTTCAAACCACATTCAAAAGAACTTCAACGACCTTCAACGACCTTCAAGCGACCTTAATATGACTTCCAAACGACCCTCAAACAACCTTCAAACGACCATGAAACGAACCATAAACTACCTTAAAACGTCTTTCAAACGACCTTCAAACGACATACAAACGGTCATGTAGCGACATTCAAACATCCTTCAAACGACCTTCAATAGAACCTTCAAATGATCATCAACGATCTTTAAACTTTTACGATCTTCAACGACCTTCAGATGCAATTCAACGACCTTCAAACGAATATCAAACGACTTTCAAACGACCTCGAAACGTCTTTAAATGACCTTGAAACGACCTTTGAACGAACTTTAATCGACCTTCCAACGACCTTAAAAATACGTCAAATAATTTTCAAACAACATTCACTTGACCTTTAAATGACCTTTAAATAAATTTTAAACGACCTTCAAACGTCTTTCAAACATCCTCGACACGACCTTCCAGTGAGAATCAAACGACAATCAAACGACCTTTAAACAACCATCAAATAAGTTTTACATTTTTCAAACGACCTTTAAACGACCCTGAACGACCTTCAATGACATTCAAAAAACCCTCAAACGATCTTTTACGAACTTCAATACATTTCAACGACATTCAGTCGACTTTCAGACGACCTTCAACGACCTTCTATGACCTTCAAACGACCATCAAACGATTTTCAAACGATATTCAAACTATTTTCAAAGTTTTCCAATGATTTTAAAACGCCTTCAACGACTAATCATGTTACGTCGAATGAAAATGGTAGACGGGACCGGGATTCGAACCCGGGACCTTGAGCTCTACACGCTCATGCGCTTACCGACTGCGCCATCCCGTTCGCTTCTCGGGTCCGTCTATCATTCTCATTCAACCCAAAGACTTACAACGAATTACAAACGACCGTCAGCGACCTTCAAACAAATTTTAACGACCTTTGAACGACCTTCAAACGACCCTCAACGACCTTCAAATGACCTTCAACGACATTCAAAGGACATTCAAATTTAAATGATCTTTGAAAGACTTAAACATTACCTATTAATGTCCTTTAAACGACCCTGAAACGATCTTCAATGACCTTCAACGACCTTTAAACGACTTTCAAACCACTCTCAACGACCTCAAACACATTCAAACGAACTTCAAACGACCTTGAACAATCTTCAACGTACTTCAACGACCTTCAACGAACATCAACGTTCTTCACAGAACATTCAACGACCTCAAACGACCTTTAAAAAACCTTCAAGCAATATTTACATGATCTTTAACGACCTTCAAAGACCTACAAACAACCTTTAACCTATTTTCACCAAACTTTATGGACCTATAACGACCTTCAATGAACGTCAACGATTTACAACGATATTCAACGAACTTCAAACGCCTTTAGATGAATGTAAATGACCTTTAAACGACTTTCAACGACATTTAAACGACCTTCGAACGTCCTTCACGGACCTTCAACGACCTTCAAAGATCTTTAAAAAACTTCAACGACATTTAACCAACCTACAACGACCTTCAAACGACCTTCAACGACTTTAAAACGATCTTTAACGATCTTTAAACGACGTTCCACGACCTTTAAGTACATTCAAAAGATTTTCAACGACCTTCAAACAACCTTTAAACGACCTTTAAATTACTTTCAAACAATATTTAAAAGATCTCAAAAGACATTCAAACGAGCTTCAAACGACCATCAAACGACCTTCAAAAATCTGCAACGATTTTCAACGACCTCAAACGATTTTCAAACGAACTTCAACGACCTTTAAACGACATTCAAACGACCTTCAACAACATTCTACGACCTTCAAATGACCTTCAGCGACCTTCAAACAATCTTCAAACGACCTTGAAAGGACATTTAAATTTATATCACCTTTGAAATGCCTTAAAAGAACCTATTAATCTCCTACAAACGATCGTGAAAGCAACCTTCAAACGACCTTAAACAATCTTCAAAGACATTTAAAGAACATCAACAACCCTCAACGACCTTCAAACGACTTTCAAACGATCTTCAACAGTCTTCAAACGTCCTCCAATTACCTTCAAACGACTTTCAACAATCTTCAACGATCTTCAACGACCTCAAACGACCTTCAACGGCATTCAACGACCTTCAAAAGACTTTAAATGACCTTCAAACGAACTTTCATCGACCTTCAAACTACCTTCATCGACCTACAAATGACCTTCAATAACCTTCAACGATCTTCAAACGGCCTTCAAACGACCTTCAAACGACCTTCAAACGACCTTTAAAGGAACATTTAAATTTATATCACCTTTGAAAGTCTTTAAAAGGACTTTTTAATACCCTTCAAACGATCTGGAAAACAACCTTCAAACGACCTTCAACGACATTCAATGACATTCAACGACCCTCAACGACCTTCGAATGACCTGCAAACGAACTTCAACGGTCTTCAATCGTCCTTCAATTACCTTCAAACGACCTTAAACGAACTTCAACGAACTTGAACGACCTTTAAATGGCCTTCAAAGACCTTCAACAACTTTCAAACGACCTTAAAACGACTTTCAAACGACCTTCAACGACCTTCAAACGACCTTCACACGACCTTCAACGAACTTCAACGACCTTCAAACGATCTTCAACGTTCTCCACACAAGCTTCAACGACCTGCAAAACATTCAACGACCATGAAACGACCTTTAAACGACTTTCAACGTCTTTTAAATGACCTTCAAACTAATTTCAACGACCTTCAAACGACTTTCAAACACCTTCGAATGACCTTTAAGCGAATTTAATGCGACCTTTAAACGAACTTTTACGACTTTCAAACGACCTTCAAACGATCTTTAAACGACATATTGACCGTCTAATCGCACAGTTGTATTTACGTTCTTCTTTTTGCTTTTGGTATTCTCTACCAGTTTTGCTTTTGGTATTCTCTACCAATTTTGCTTTCTCGAGCGCTAGCCATGGTTCTTTCCTAGGTACTGTAACAAAGGCTGACTTCAGGTCTATAAAGGCGACATATGTATTTTCCCTCTGCTCATCATTTTCTCTATAATGATTCGTATAGTATATATTTGATCCTGTGTTTGTCTAAAAGGTCTACAGGCCCCCTGTTCCTCTTCTTCTCTTCTACAACTTACATCAATTTGACTTCCACTATTCTTGAATAGACTTTCCTCATTCATGATGAAAAACAAATAGCCCTATAATTCTCAAATTTCACAGTACTTCCTTTTTTATGTATAGGTACTATTATATTGTATTCCCAGTCTCGCGGTATTCTTCTTTTTTCCACACTTGTTGACATAAATCTGATATCCATTCCTTTCCTGTCTTACCAATAAACTTGATCATTTCTGGAGTTATTCTATGTGGACCCAAGGCTATCCCAATTTGGATGCTTTTCAGGGCTTCTTCCTCTTTTCTCTCTGTTACTGAGATCTCTTATTCTGCTCCTCCTCCCTGGTGTCTCTCACTCACCAGGTTTGAATTGCCTTCCTTCATATTATCATTTCCCAGTGGTGAACAAATATCATGACTCTCACTCACATCTTCCTGCTCACCTGTAATTTCCATTCTAAAGAAGTTCTCATAATATTTCCTCCACGTTTCCAATATCTCAGTCTGCCCTGTTCTTAAGCTGTTATCCTGGTCCCTAATGCTTCTGACCGTATTCCTATGTTTCCCTCTTAATCCATTAATTAGCTGCCAGAACGTTTGTTATTTTGGTGATATTTTCTCTCCACTTGAGCTCCAAACTTTTTCCATGCCTCTTCCTTAGCTCTTTCAACTTCTGTTAGTGCTCTGTTCCTGGCCACTTCATACTTATCCCAATATTCTTGTGATTTAGTTTTCACATTCTATAGATTGGCTTTCTTTTTCTTTTTAACCGATTTTTTCTTCACATTATTATTCCACGACATGGTTCTTTTAAATTGTGTATTAATGGTTTTCTTCCCACATACTTCTATTGCGGCCTCCAATATTACTTCTGCTAGGTGTCTCCTTCTATGTCGTCCTTTTTGTCACCCCTTCGTTCTTCCAGTTTGGTAGTAATGACTTGTTCATATCTTTTCCTTATATCTTCCTGACTAAGCTCCTTACTCTTAATTTTTTCGTATTTCTTGAAACGTTCCTGAGGTGGAGTTTTAACTCGAATTTTCATCACCACTAGCTCGTGTTTATTGCTTAATTCTGCACTTCTGTAAACTCGGATATCTCTAACTGCGTATCTAAACAATTTTGTATATGTGAAGTAGTCTATCATGCTTCTTATGATCTTCTTTTTTCTTCTTGTTTTGAAGGTAAACTGATGTATTCTCTTGTGAGGGAACCACGTGTTCCCTATCAGCAGATGCTTGTCAATACAGTATTGCAACATCCTATCACCATTTTCACTTCTAATACTTTCTGCTTCGTACTTCTACCTTTCCCTTTCCTTATATCAAGTCTTATTCGAGCATTCGAATCTCCCTTTACAACTACTTGATCATATGTTTCCTGTGCTTGTTCTATTATTGTCCGTACTTCTGAGTAGAAACATTCCTTTTCTAATACAGTCTTATCTTCTGGTGATGCATATATTTCAACCAGTTCCACTCTTTCTTCGAATTGAACATCTACTTTTATAATTCTTGAGTTTATGGGTTTCCAATTTACTATTCTCTTATTAATTTCTTGGTTGACTATAATTCTCACTCCAGCTGCCGCTCTTTCTTTCTTTTCTACTCCACTGTATCTCAATTTGTATTCTTTAGTCAATTCCATCTCTTCCTGACCCTTCTTTTTGACTTCACTAATCCCCAGTACCTTCAGTTTATCCATCTCCATCCTTGCTCCTTGCTCCCGTCCATAAAATAACTACTTGGCTATTCAAAAGAAAATCGTGGACAATAAATATACTGAATAAAGGATATTTCAGGATTAGTCTTTTATGAAAGAAATTGCTGCTAGTCTACTTTGTTGTGTTTCTTTGTCATATTTTTGAATCTGTTTTTTTTTTGAAAATAATCTTTCAGATCATATTTTTTAATCTAATTAACGGACATTATACCTTTCAAAACATCAAAAAGAACTTAAAAGAGCAGTTCGATAATAGACATTCAATCTAATTCTACAAAATATTTGGTATCTTAGTCTCGAATATAAGGATTAATTTTGACTGGGATCAAAAGTCTAAATTTAAAAAGGCTCGGATTGGGATCACAAATCAAAATCATAGCAAGAATATTCCTGCACAAACATTCATAAACCACATTGATCTCATCCTTCCCCCACCCACGAACTTCACCCGGCTGGTAAAACAAATCCTTCACGACTCTCTCATCGTCACCATACACAGATCCAACACCCCAATCACTAGTCCTGGTCTGGTCCTGGAGCTATATGACCATTATTTTCCTATTGTTGTTGCTACGCACCTCTTTACTGATTAAAACTCCAACCCCTCCCCTTGCAGTATCCAATGAAAGGAAGACATTCAATGGCTTCTGTAAAGTTTGACTATATTTTTTCAAAAGATTTTGGATCTGAAAACTAGGACATTAATGTTAATAAAGGTTTCCGGAAAATCGTAACATTTTGTTGAGATAAGGTATTGGGGGTGGATAGATGAATGAAATGTTCAGGTTTCACAGAAAATACTGACGGCACTAAAATGAAAGAAACTACGTTGGTCTTTCGTCAGATTTTCTAAAACGGTTCCCCGAATTCAACTTTTAAACATTATTTTTTGAGGTTTGAAAGTTTCCTCTTCAATTAATTTATTGTGCAACTCTAATTCACGAGTTTATCTTTATTCCTATTATTTAATAGACACGAGGGCAGATTACCACCACGAATACCTCTTGGGTAGGGGATGAGAATGGTGCGAAGAGTAGAAGTAATCGAAAACGACCGAAATTGGAGTATGTCATTTTTGGTAGTCATTGAATAAATAGTGCCTTCCTCAAAGCCGCGTAAGTGTACAATCAACCTCCATCCACTACTAGCATCCAGAGGAGAGGGGACGGCGTGTAATGATCGATAAAAATGACAGATATTCGTGTTGATATCATAGTTTTCCGGGCGGCTAAAATAAATTGTGACACTCTCGAAGCAGCGTAAATTCGCGATTAGCTCTATGCATCCAAAACCCCTAGGGAAGAGGATAACATGTTAGAATTATCTGAAATGACATACCTGAGACAGATACTCAGTATTCAGTGTTGCTGAAATGAATGGTGTCACCTCTGATATCGTTCAGGTCTAAAGTACCCCCCCCCCCAAATTAGGAAAAAGGTACAGAGGGAAAAAGGTTGAAAAAGGATGAACGAAAAATAATTGAAAAGGATATATTTGCATCGGATTCATAGTTATCAAGATGTCGGAGAAGTGTAATAATACTACCAATGCCATTAAGTTCATGTTCAGATCACATTGGTACACGGTATTCCTATAACTGGGGTTTTAAGGTCGAGATAAAAAGAAAAACGCAATACGACCGAATTTATTTGCTGTTACGCGCATACTGAAGTTGCATTTCGAGGTGCAGAATGCGGTACAGACCATAGATTTGAGTCACAGTTAAGCTGAGGTCAAAAGCAAGACCCTGGAAACATAAGCCATCTCCCCGATTTAACAACCGCAGCCTGCAAAACGAAAATGTGAAAAAGGAATTCTTAGACAAACTTAACGAAAATTTCAGCCTGAATAGTAGTACCAATTTACAAGATTATTGGAAGCACACCCGTACATCAATTCTTAACGATGCAAAACAGTCCATGGAAAAAGCCAAAGGAAATAACCGCGATTGGTGTGATGAATCCGATACGCAAATAACTGAACTATTAAAGAAAAAAGAACAATCTTACAATAAGTACCTTACAAACACCACCAGACAAAATGAAAACACCTACAAATCAACAAGAAAAGAATGTTAAAGGCAAGTAAGAAAACTCAGAGATCAATGGTGAAGTGATAGAGCAAAATAAATGCAAATTTTTATAGATAATAACGATTCCGTCAGCCTATATAATTCTATAAAAACTCTTGTAGGGCCTGTGAAAAAACCTTTAAATGTTCTCATCGGTAATGGTGGAAAAAGAATAGAAACTATTGATGCTCGTCTAAACAAGTGAAGTAAATATTTCAAAAACTTGTATAATCAGCATTGTGGGACGAATCAAAGTCCCATTGACTTCACTTACACCGGAGAGGATCTCCCAACAGATGAACCTCCTAGCAGGGTGGAAATGCAGAAAGACATTAACCAAATGAGAAACAATAAAAGTCCTGGAGCTGATGAGATCACGGCGGAAATGCTGAACGCAGGAGGTGACTACACTCTAGATATAGAAATCTCTTAGATTGCGGTGAACCTCACCGCTAGGTAACAGATTAAACATGTTACGTCGAATGAAAATGGTAGACGGGCACGGGTAGCGAGCGGGATGGCGCAGTCGGTAGGCGCATGAGCGCGCAAAGCTCAAGGTCCCGGGTTCGATCCCCGGTCTCGTCTCCCATTTTCATTCGACGTAACATGTTTAATCTGTTACCTAGCGGTGAGGTTCNATAGAGGGAAAAATACCATCTGACTGGACAAAAGCTTTAATTGTACCAATACATAAAAAGGGGAGCAAAAACAAATGCGAAAACAACAGAGGCGTATCACTGCTATCAGTCCCAAGCAAAATATCGTCGAAAGTAATCTACAACCGGCTATACCCTTACATCAACAGCCTGCTTAGCGACACTCAATGTGGATTTCGCGGACAAAAATCGACAATAGACATGATATTTACAGCAAGGTAAATAATAGAAAAATCTACACATCGCTCTG
The DNA here is from genome assembly GCA_002313205.1 of Laupala kohalensis. Taxonomy (NCBI): domain Eukaryota; kingdom Metazoa; phylum Arthropoda; class Insecta; order Orthoptera; family Trigonidiidae; genus Laupala; species Laupala kohalensis. The sequence continues at coordinate 107,753 of NNCF01132730.1, forward strand.
CATAGCCTTCATTGACATTACCAAAGCATTTGACTCAGTTGAGCGCCATATGCTCTTCAATGTCCTAGAAAATATAGAGTGCCCACCAAACATGCTGAAAATCCTCAGATCGTACTATGAACAAACATCCACAGTTAGGACAGAAAACATGGAATCACCTCCATTCGAAATAGAGACCAGAGGAAGGCAAGGCAGTGTTCTGGTACCCCTCCTCTTCGTACTGTATATGCAGGCCATCACACAGAACGTAAAAAAGGCAAAGGTGGTATAGACATGAAATTTCGGACTGACACAAACATGCTGAACAGACAATACCTAAAATCTAAAACAAAAGTCACCAAGTGCAACATCATGGACCTAATGTTCGTGGATGACTGCGTTCTGTTTGCGGGGACCTCGGTAGAAATCCAAGAGCTGGTCGATCTCTTTGCAAGCGAATCCAAAAAGTTCGGACTGAAGGACAATGCATCGAAAACAGAAGTCATTTTCATAAACTGTACAGCCTCCTCAATATCCGTCAATGGACAGATGCTTAAAGTAGTTGACACATTCAAATACCTCGGCAGCAATATTCAAAAAAATGGACGAATAGAAAGCGAAATTAAACACCGAATCAACGCAGCTAGCATAGCATTTTGAAACCTATCTCAAAGAGTCTGGAAACCGCATGAAATCAGTTTGAACACCAAATTACAAATTTACAGAGCCGTTGTGCTCAGTACACTTCTATACGCTGCAGAAACTTGGGTTATCTGAGCAAAAGACCTTAAATCCCTAAATGCGTTTCACTTGAAATCGCTTCGAAGCATGTGCAAAATGAAGTGGCAAGAGAAGGTACCGAATGAAGAGGTACTAAAGTGCACTAAAATGATGATCATCACCAACATTATCCGCCAAAAAAGAATGAGATGGGCCGGGCATCTTAGTCGAATGGACCTAAATCGTACACCCCAACAAGTTGCATTCGGAGAACTGGAAGTAGGGAAAAGAATTCAAAGAAAGCCTCGTGCAAGTTGGACGGACCTGGTCAAAGAAGATTTAAAAGAAGCCAACATCGCTACAGACCAATGGAGGAAAATAGCCGAGAAACGTGGAGAATGGAGAAGACACATTTATACGGTCATAGAAGATGCACACGATGCACAACTGAGTCATGTATTTAAGTATGGAGACACAGTAAAAGAAGACTTGAAACACTTAAATATTAACTTTCACAATTGGAGCTGTCTCTTATANCCTTGCTGCAAACAGTAATGAATGGAGGGAGAAAATCAAAGAATTAGTGAGAAAAACACAAGCAAAGCATGGAGATCAAAAAAGCAAGAAGAACAGAGGGGCGCCAAGAAGAAGACATCTACACTTGGAAATGGCCTCTCTGCCCATTTACTCGAGATGGCAGGCGAGAAAGGGGCTATATCCAATCACACTTAAAACAAACTCATAAGTTATCTCCTGAAACAACAAAATAAACAAGTAGAAAATAAACAACTGTGCCTCCAAATTTAAAATGCACTGAATGTGACTTTGAAGCCAAGTCCTTATCTGGTCTAAACAGCCACGTGCGACACAGACATCCAGAAGTCCAAGACAACACCATCAGATCAATCAAAATAGATCCAAGAAACAGGCAGCAACTTCCCCAAACTCCGCGAGCTACTTCCATACATCCACCACCAACGTCGCAACCTTCACTTTCAACGAGTCAAAGGCTGTGTACCAAATGCGGAAAATGCTGCAGATCTAAAGCATGCCTGACTAGCCATACCCGAAGTGACAAATGCACGGATACGAGATGATGAGGAAGCATCGACATCGATGGAACTCCTGAAACATGTAAGTATGTATGTATGTTGCCCTTCCGTTTCAAAATTTGTAATTGACATTTTGACCACTTTGAAGTTTCCAATCGTGGTGAAATTTTACTGATATGTGTGACAATAGATGATTATGGTACCATTGAGCTGATCTGATGATCGAGGTGGGAAGTGTATCGTACATTGTATTAATGCTTCTCGTGTTTATTAGTTTATGCTGAATTACTGAATATCATAGATGAGATGCACTATACAGTGAAGTGTAACAGGTATTATAAGTTGCAATTTCGTTTCCTATCAATCCTCCCGATGCAACGCAAGGTGGTAGCGGTAGTGGTGCTTGTTAATTAACACACTTGTAAAATCTAAACTAACCTTCCCAATTCAACTGTTTTCATCATTCTGAAAAAGAGTTTTCATCTTTCTGAAATGCACAATACAAAGAACCCATATCTGACAAATTTCATGTCGGTCGGAAACGAGAATCTGATGGTGGTGGGAGGTGGATTCTGGAATGTCCTTAAGGCAACGGTAAGACAGTCGAGTTTGTGCTCATTAGGCAAAGAAATAAACAAATTCCTATACTAAAAAGTATAAAATAAACGTAAAAAACTTTTTATAACCAGCTTTTATTAAAAATGTACTGTACTCAAAAGAAAAGAAAGAAATATTCAGTAAAATTCAACATCAAAAAAGAATAATCAGAAAAACCAAAACCGGAATTGTTAACCAGAAAAACGTCCCTATCACCTGTTACAGAGGTATTTTTATTCTCCATTACTGAACCATAAACTCACTGAACCCTACCACAGAAAAAACGATACAGATATCACTTCAGCACAAAGAATGCATGAATTTCAATTAATTAAAACTTGTTATTCTAAGTTACGCTTCCAAGTAGGTCAAGTCCAGAATATAGGTGCGTTTACCTATGAAACAAAGTGTTATATAACATATTGCTACATATAGTATTTGCTATGTAACATTTGCTACATAAAGCAAATTTTATACAGCACTTTGCCACATATAGCAAATTTTATGAAGCAGTTTGCTACATGAAGCAAATTTTAGACAATTCGCGACAATTCTCATTATGTCGTTCAAAGACAACTCCTGACAGCAGCCAGATATTTTTTTGAGAAATATGTACCCAAAAATTGGGTTTCAGTAAATGTTTCCCTACACCATGAAAAATAATTGCTTTATATGACTTGCGTTGCTTACACACCCTTACAGATTTTTTTTTCAAACTTATTATAAACCAATAAACTCAAAAAGGTTACTTTCTTTTTAATTTCAGAGGCAATTTCAGGCATTTTCTAATTACTACCGTTTTCCGCTTCTTCATTCTCGATATAGAAAATCGAACTGAACAAATCGATTTTCCACGCTTTTCTTAAGCCACGTAAGAACTGTGTCTTTCATCAGATTATTTATGAAAAACAATTGTTCAAATCGAATTAAATAAAATAAGAAATAAGATTTTTAAGCTAGCACGCCTGCATCGAGGGGATTGCTAGGATAAAACTTCGCTTTGCTGACACTGTTTTATAACAATGTTTTGCTTTGTCTTTTATTTAACTCTCATAACCATTAAACTCAAATTGCGTTCATGACATGTTTTGTAGCAATAAAATACATCAATTCATTAGCTACAATATTCTCACTATGCAACCTATCTGAAAAAAAAATCTGGAGTGTAACCCATTTAAATATTATGTACCTCAACAATAGGTCAAAATATTTTCCCAAACATTGTTACATACTTACATAACAATGTATAGTTAACATTGTATTGTAGACATTTTATTAACTCTTATAACCACCTTTATTTATTCGGATCCTATCGCTGCACCTGAATATTGTAAGTCACACAATAATGGTGTTTGGCAATCTAAATGCACATTTTTAATGTACACAAAAAAATCAATTTATTAACTAAAAATTGTACGCTTTGGTACTCGGACTGTTGGTGAAATCGAAATGGGCTGCCCAGAAAGTCCCCTATTCCTAACGCAATAAAATCGAATTATTAAGTTTGGTTTCAATTGACTGCTTACTTTGTGCGTTAAGGAGGGAACAAAAACACACGTTATGCCCAAAATCCGAATTCAGTAGTTGACCAACAAATACGACCAAGATAGGGTTGGAAGATAACATTTGTCAGAGCTAATTTCGGGCGTTTTCAAAATAACCTGTGCTAGTATTGGACAGTACGCTGTTGCCAAAGCTAGTGTTTGTCTTTTAGCAGACCAAAACTATCGGAGATAATGTCATAACCAATGGCGGATCTAGACCGTAGTCAAGAGGGGACGGAGTCCTTACCGGGTAGGGATATGGGGAGCATTGCTGTTTGAAAATCATGGTTTTATAACACAAATTTTATAAATATTACCTTCTAAATAAAATACATCAACTCAAATAAATAATCAACAATTAACAATATTAAATAGTTACTGAATTTATTAATTGTTTAAAGTGGCAAAATATACCTTCATCTGTTAAGAGATCTGGTCCAATGGGGGGGTATAACCCCTTTAGCCCCCTCTCCGTAGATCCGCCATTGATTACGACAATAATGAGGTTTCTAATATATGAAACATACGTATACTGTAGGTACGGTTAAAATGTTCATTTTCAAGTACGAAGCTTTACGAAAAGGATTACAACAGAAAAAGTTTCATTCCGAGTACATTTTCTCAGGGATTTGAATTCACCTTTTGATGCAACAATGCACCCTCTCAGAGACCCATTCCTCTATTTATAAGATTTTGTATTGATAGCTACGTGTATAATTCGCAAGACGTTAAATATGCAAATTTATATACTCGAAAACGGTACGGAACATACGATGTGACGTTTCCGAGAAAACCATGTTCAATTATTAAATAATAAAATACTCGATATTATTCCAACTCTTTTTGCATACAGGATACAGATAACATTTCTAGGAATAAAAACTAACCACAATTTACGGTAGCGTGGTTTGTTTAAGTAATTATTTTAAGCTCTTCTCTTTTATATTGTAACACAAGATCTATAAAAATAAATTTTAAATAATTAAATAATTTACTAATAATTAAAATTATTAAAAACAATAAAATAGTTATACATAATTCAAATTGCTATAACAATTAAAATGTCACACCAATTTATTTATTTCTGTAACAATTAAATTGTTACACGAAAGAATAGAAATTGGTATATCAATTACATTTTTGACAACATAATTTAAGATTTTTCAATCGTTTACAAATTAATTGTTTATAAAAAATGAAAATGTTTTTTACAATTACATTTTCTGTACAAATTTATGAAGAAATCCATTACTTATTTTAATTGTTATGATCAATTATTTTAAACAACAAAAGTAGTTATAAATAATTAAAATTAATGAAACAATTAAATTATTATAGACAAATATTAATGCTATAATTAAATTGTTAAAAATTAATAATGCTATAATTAAATCGTTATGAAACAATTATAAATGATAGAATTAAATCATTATGACTAGCTATAATTTATATAAATATAAGAGTTGTTTTAAACAGTAATAATTTTTATAATAAATAAATTACAATTGTTATAAACAATTAATTTTTTATAAACAACTAAATTTTTGTCATAATATTATAAAATAAAAATAATTTAAACTATTCGATTTTAACAATTAAATTATTACAAACAATTAATTGTCGATGTTGATTTGAGGATACCAGTTCGGGTAGTTGCATAATATAAAAAAGTATGAGTCATTTAAAATTAGTACTCTGCGACGTCTCGTATTTTGGCTGACTTATCTAATCAGTTTCTATCGTATCTTATATTATCAGACCTATCTTATCTTCTCCTCTTTTATCAGTTCCGCAAAACACAGCAGCAGGGAAGACAGCAAAACTTGCCACATGAATCCCTTTGAATTTTTCCGACTTCAAGTGGGAAACGTATGACATTGCTATATAGAAAAATGTTTAGCTACATGAAGCATTTTGCTACGTAAAGAGGGCTCTTTTCAGGAAATGTTACATCAAGCAAATGTTACATGTAGCAAACTCATGAAATTGTGTAGCAAAGTGTTATATAACATTTGCTATATAGCAGATTGCAACATAGTACATAGTGTAAACGCACCTTTAGAATCGATGATTTCACAAAAAGGTATTGTACTTACTTTACCTGTTACACGTTAGGTATTGTTAACAATGCCTAGACAATGCTGGAAATAATGTCCTACTTTTCCTGAAGGTTTCAGGCAAGCTTCACATCACTTAGGCAATGTGTACATTGCCTTATTTCCTACTTTCCCGGTAACATCAGTACCATGCTCTAAACCCTATTTCCCCCAGGGGACTTACATCTAGTAAGTACGTGTTTGGCGAAAACGGGGCCCCGAGCTGAGTCTGGCATTACTTCCACTTACTTGTGTAAGGCTCCTTCCTTTCTCTTTCCTGACCCTTCCTTGGTCACCTCTTGTTCTTTTCGATCCCGACGCTATTAGGGCTAGGGCATCTTTCATTTTCCTCATTTTTGTCCCTCATTTTTTGTCCCCCCTCATTTTTGTCCTCCCTCATGTTTTGTACTCAATATTTTGAAGTATGTTTTGTGATATGTTTTGGTATGTTGTAATTCAGGAAGGTTTTTAGTGGGTATGGTTGAGTCATTCGGCGAGTCCCACACGCGGGGAGAGTCATGTTGGCTCTCCCTAGTGCGTAACTGCATTTTCCTTACCTGTACAAGTTTTTAGGGCTCCAGTGACATTTGATGTCGACGAGCCGTAAAGACCCACATAAAAATCTAAAACCTATTGGTGAAAAAATTAATAAACAGCAGGAGGAGCTTGCAGAAGAAGGGAAAACAATCAAAGATGTCCTGAAAAAGTTCATACAGATGGTGTTGGCGCAGAAACTGCTATTTCTCCAAGAAACAAACAAACAGGAAAGAAATAAGACTTGTGTCATGTAATGAGAGGAAGAAAGAAAAAAGAAATATTTGTGGTTGATCTTCAAAAAATAGTGTTAGGGCACATGTTATAAAGTGTATCTCACATTTCAACCCTAGAACATTGCAAAAGCAGGAGTTTCTGTTCGAATCACAGAGAACGTAACTCATTGAAACATCGTTTATGACTTGTATACCATTTACATTAATTACTTTTGCTGTGTATGCAAAAGTAATTTATGTTCGTATACAATTGTTGTGGGTATTAAATATTTGTTGGTACGTAACTTCAATGTATGTGCAGCATATTTTAACCGTGACAACCTAAAGAAAAAACACGACTTACAATTTCTTGGAAGTCTGGGACAAAAATTAATCATAGGAGGTCACTTCGATACCAATAATAAGTACTGCTGCAGAAGCGGATCTAGACCGTAATCAAGAGGGGGGGTTCAATTTTATAAATATTATTATAATTATTATTGTAAATATTATTATAAATATTATAGCGATTTAGTATTTTAACATAATACATCAATTCATCAAGTGTATAATTAACAATTCATTAAATTTATTAATTGTTAATAAATGTATTAATTGTTTTCAATGACAAATACATATTAAAGGATAAAGATACATTTTATCAATTTCATTATTATCTGTTGAAAGTTTAGGTCCAATGGCGTGGAGGCTATAGACCCTTAGCCCCCCCCCCCCATAGATCCGCCACTGCTGTGCTACAAACCTGACAACTAAGTAGTAGAAATGCTGTCTGCTTTAATGACCTAAGGATATGAGTATCATTCTACATATTGGCCAATAGAACAGAGTAAGAACCCAAATATACTCATTTTTTCATGTCTAAACAGATACCTGCAAATTATTATATTGATATAACACAATTAATTACTTGAGTTTCATTAATTAAGTTTAAGTTTATTTAGCCGAATCCCGGAAGAGCCAATTACAACATTATCGTAACATTTGTATATATTTATTATTATTATTATTATTACTGCTATGCACTTGTTTTTTCTCTGTTCGAACAGGTAGTTGGGACGGGCTTATACGCCAAACCGGAAGTAAAATTTGGACTTAGTCGAGACTAAGAAATTTTCTTGTTAGGTGACATATATGTAATAGAACGGATTTCTGCATTTCTGGCAGCATAATTCTGGTCAATGGCAATTTTGCAAGATGCCCTTTCAGTGTTTTCGAAATGACTCCAGTTGCTAAAATTATTAAGGGAATAATTAATACCTCCTTTTGTTTCCAAATCTTTTGAATTTCTGTCTTAAGTGCCTGATATTTTGGAATTTTTGTTTGTTCTGTCTTTTTTAAATTGTTAGTGGAAGGAACAGCTACATCAATAATAAAAGTTTTTTTAAAGATTTGTCTATTTTTATTATACCTGGCTTGTTATGATCTACTGTTCTGTCTGTAATGATTTGCTTATCCCAGTACAAAGTGGCATTTCTATTTTCCAGGACAGGTGGTGGATCGAATTTATAATAGGGATAACTGTTTCAACCAAGTTAAAGTTTTTAGCTAATGTTGGTGAATTATTTTGGTCACTTGATTATGTCTGCAGGTGCAGTCTAGAGGGACGAAATAATGTGATGCATTGTTTCATTGCAGGTGTAGCATGCTCTACATAATCCATCGACGTTCTCATGCAGAATTTCTTTTCTGTAATATCTAGTTGGCATTGCTTGATCCTGTATAGCACTCACAAACCCTTCAGTCTCTGCATGGAGTTGGCCGTGTTTCAGCCATAAAGTTGATTCTTCCTTGCCAACATTTGTATCCTGCAGAGAATCTGGAAATTGTCCATACAATGGTTTAGCAAGCCATTTCGCACCACGGAATTTTATATCATTTATTGGTAGTTCAAAATTTTCCGATAACTTTAGGGGAGTGAAATATTTATCTAAACGAACAAGTAACTGGTGAAGAGGGTCGTGACTAATCTTGAAATAATTTCTTAGTTTTGTAATATGTGAATGACAAAGATTTGCTACGTCTAACAACCCCTTTGTGACCTTGGCAGGTAAAGGCGGTCAACACATCCTTTGGCATGGTGTCTTCTAAATTTTGTCATGAGAGTGCGCGTTTTTCTGTTGATGTTGTCCAGATCTGTGCGGGATCAATTAACAATTCCAAATGTGTATGTTAGAACAGATACTGCCCAGCTATTTATTGCCATAAGAATAGTAATAATAATTATTATTTATTATGAGTTTAAATAATTAACCTTGGTAGTTATTTTTAAGTCCCTGTTCGACAATGCCAATTTTAATATTCCTAATAGAGTTTAACAATTTAATCGATTAATTACTTTATTTTTGTAAAGAGGTGCAAAACTCTTTAATTTAGGAATAATATATATCGTCTTATATTATTCCTATTTTATATATCGTCAGTAAATTTACATTCCGGACTCCTTGATCAGCCTGTTCTTTTTATTACTTTTAATTCCTACAAATAATAAAACTCCACCTTCATTCTGGTAGCATCGGTTTCCGAAATAAATTCCGAAAGCCACGTACTGGTCCGAAGACCTCACTTTATCATCCAATCGGTAGTAGTAGGAGACAATGTGGACAAAAGGCAGGTAAGAAGGAAAGGTATATGGAAATGGATCTTTAGCAGTAAATATTACGAGTTGAAATCCAGCACAGAATTTCATTCTTCAAAGGGTAATAGCAATACAAGAGCTGTGGGAAGGAAAAATAAATGAGTCATGAGGATTTATTTTACTAAGGGATATATTTCCCCCAATTTAATTTACATTTAATACATAGACATATCAAAATAACAATATTAGACCATACATTTATTCTACAATATATTTTACATAAATCCATCTCTTAGGAATACCCGAAAAGTAATACAAGGAGAAAAAAATCAATATTTCATTTATTCTTTGGTTTAAATTGAGCCTTCTTATATATTCATATTTTGATGTGGGCGTCGTCTTTTAACTTGCATTGATTTTCTACACTAAATAATTTAATGATAATATTGTGATAAATAAGGGAAAAACACTCACAACCTTCCACAAGTGCAAACATCAACAACACAACCTCGTTTTACTGTGATATTTTCAATGAACAAAACATACAAAAATATCTTGGTAACAATTCCTATTAGATTCGTCAAAATTATTAATAATATTTTGAAATTTTGTGATAAATTTTTGTTTCGTAGTGTATTAACTATTTGTAGTGAGTATAATGAATAAATTCATCAGTGTTGCCTCAAGTTTTGGCTTCACATATCAAGAGTTTTTTTCTCATAATTATTGTCAAAGTATATCATTTAGTCACTTAAAGACTTAACTTCAAATTGGCCCAGGAGTTTGAGAGTTGATTGATTTACGACAAAAGTACCAATTATGATTTTCACATGAAGTAAACATGTAAGTTCTGTTGAATAATATGGAAAAGTAGCACCCGTACTAAATTTTAAATGGCCTCATAGGATTAACATTTTCCATTTCAATGCGAATTTAGAACATTGAAAATGAAAAGTTCATAATTACACAAACCTGTAAATTACCAGATCAGTTACCATTGTGTTTTTATGGCATGCAAACTTTAAACTACAAATAAATCCTCTTTCTCAAAGTGACACTTTTGCCAATTATTGAAGAAGAACGTTTTGAATTATCGAGTGAGCAATTGACCCATTTATGAAACTTCCTTTAAATTTTGCCAGAAAAATAAATTTGGTTGTTCTTATGAACAAATGCATGAAAGAAATTATGGAAATTTGATTATAATACATAAAGAAATCACCTTAATTGATCTGGGAAGTACGGAGTGGCAAATCCGTAATGTTATTGAATGCACTGAATTCCCACAAATAGTCTTTCTCCTCGAGGATATATAGGAAACAGTGGCCGATACCCGATCTTTAAGAAGTAATAAGTGAAATCCTTTAGTTGCTTTTAGCTATTCCTTTTTTTAGTTGAATCCAGAAGCATCTACTACTGTCCGTTTACAATTTACTTGATAGCGCGGGCAGACAACGCCAATGCGGAGATTTATATAAAAACACCGATTCGCATTCACTGATGTTAAAACATTACTCCCCGCTTAGGGGTTATAAATTAGTAACATTCTGCATTATTTGAAACAACCTTTATTTAATGTATTTAAATTGATAAATACATTGTCGGAAAAAGTAATTATAATTTATAACAAGTTAATTGTGTATAATACTGTATGTAGTGTTTCACGAACTCTTGTAAGCTCTATGTTGATTTGCGATTGTAATTTACAAAACTAAGCATCGCAGAACGAAGTGAATAAAGCAGTGAAACGCACAAGGTGGCTTGTCTTCAGAAACTGGGCATTGACAATATTTTATTTGGGGATGAGGTGAGGAAATACAGATATCTGTGATAGCCGGTCGCTATAAGTCATCACCAGACAGGTTAATAATCTTCATACCTTGCCAACGTGATGAATTTATTAAAACTTGGAAATATAATTTCTTTAAAAGATCTCTCTTATGTTCTAAATAATAACAACCAGAAGAATAAATCCAATAAATTACGGAAATTGTAGCAGTATGTGTTAACAAGCAAAATTATACCATGATGACGATTAAACAATAAGATAAACTTATGGATTTTTAGCCTCTGACGATTTATTTCACTCCCACGATTTAAAAAAATATAAATCTTGACCGAAAGGAAAAAGAGAATTTGCGGTAGAGTACTGCCAATCTTCCTCTGGATTTTGAGTAGAAATATGCCAACATAAATAAATACCAGTTAAGATAAAGCACATTTAATTTTAATTTCCTTAAGATCGATTTTCAAAATGGTTGCTTAACTTGATAAAATTACCTCAATTTTAATAACACATTTCAATCTCGTGGTAAACAGTTGGGTGTGGAAAATCCTACTGAGCGTGGTAGTGAGCATTAGTCGATGTTGTCAGGACAAATATTATCGGACTTTTTATTATAGACCCATCAATTTGAACTGCTGTGGATGACACAAAAAGAATTGTAGAAAAAACTAATTAACACCATTAAATTTGTCTTGCTTTTCTGCTTATTCTCAAGTAAAAAAATGGTTCTAAGAATGTGAACTATGTTTTTTATTTGGCGACCAGCGGGGCTGAAGCGTAGAAGTACACTCAGGCACTGCTACACTGACTGGAGTCCAAAGTTGAGGTGATTATTTAATGGTGTTAATTAGTTTTTTCTACGATTTTTTTGTGGCATTTAAGGAGTTCAAAGTGAGGGGTCTGTAATAAAATATCCGATAGTAGTAGGCGCTACAAGTTTACTTAGGAGACGTGCTACCATCGAAACTAACGGATAGTAGAGCAGTGCATTCCTCTGATTCAAATACGTTTCCTATATGAACTCAGAAATATTATGCTCATAAAGAATGTTCTTACTTTATTATTTTTATTCAAATAGAACAACAACTAACTTTGTAAAATAGATAAAGGCCATTTCAAATTGAGACAAAACATTTGCTGAAAATACAATTACAATTTCATGCTCATCGGGACTCAAATTCGAGACATTTTATTGACTTCGTCAAAAATGTCTCTTAAAATAAAAACATGTACACGATTTGAACTCCGTTAATTATTTCTACAGTATAGAGTATATACTGCACTTACAGCACGCCAAGGGAAACACTTTCGTCGTGATATCACCTCGCTGAGTTGTTCGTCAGTCTTGACAAGAAAGGAGAGTATTGTACTATTATAGATCTGCGAGATGAATTTCGTAGTGTGGATTTTCTCTTTCCCTTACAGCTCTTAGATAAACTCTGTTGTTAAATTACTACACGATGTTTCCAGATTGAACAAGCTATTAAATAAAAACTTGCTCAACCTGAAAACACCGAGTAGTTATTTAATTATCATGAAGTTGAAAAAATTTCACTTCTTCCCTGTTTAAACTGTGTTGAGATCGTGTTTTCGATAAGTACTACTATCGCAAGCTAATTCTATTTTAATAAGGTCGTATTTCTCACAACTTGGGTTTCGCAAAATAATAAAAGAAACTTGAATAACACTCGTATCAATCGCATTTCATGACTAGCATATGAATGCATGAATCATATTAGAAAATAACAGTACGATTTGACGTGCACTAAGCTAAAAATCAAAATGCTAAATGAAGAATAAAAAGCCATCGCACAAATATTATACGACTGTGTTATACGACTGTATTGTTCATAGTATGTTCACAGTATCAACTAAGGCAGCATTAAAAAGTAATAAAATAATTTGTATTCTCGTGGATACATACTAAAATACTGATTTGTCATTTATTTTTCACGGAAAAAAGTTAAAACCAAGGGAGAAAAATAATAACAGGGAATCTTAAAACTATGTCGAGATTTTGTTAATAGGAAGGACGATGAAATCGATAAGGGTAGGGTACTTTGGGTTGCATAGCATAGCAAACAGGAGGCAATTCTTTTCTTCGTTATGTTCCTCTGCTGTACATCTCCAGTTTCTGTCCCTGTCATGAAGCTCGAAGTTTCCTAGAGACTGGAGTTTTTTTCTAATCGACTTTCATTTTCGTGACTAATGATCACCTCCATGAGTAAATTCTTCAACAAGTCCTTTAATGCTGACGTAAGTTCCGGTGACTAGTCCCAAAATAGAGACAGCCACCAAAATACTGTTCTTTATCACCATTAGAATGAATAACCTTAAGTCTTCTTGATACCAGAACACTGCTGTCTCAATAATTGCCGGGAAGGCAATACCCAAGGCTGATAGGCACAGTGCGCCAAACAAAGAGATAATTAATTCTAGACTAGGAACGGCGACCGCCACAAGGACTGAAAAAGGGAAAAAATGTATTAGTTATGCCTGAAACTTACGAGAAATGACTTCAATAATAATACATTACTCTGAATTAATATATTGTATGCCTCAGATCTGGTGGGTAATAAACTAAAACATGAGTTTTGAACACCAAATTCCATCCTCTCAATGAAACCTAGTTACGTGAAATAAATCCATTATTCTGAACTTCCCGTCTTCACGGAATATACTCCACCTTCGCCCATTACATTTTAGTCGCTTTTTGCTCCACCACTTCAAAATTTGTCAGGCATATCTCGTTTAAAGATAGGTACAGCAGAACCTAGGGGTGGGCATTGGTTCGGGTCGGTCGGATTCTCAATCGAACTGAAATTAAATCGAACCGACCTAATCGAACTGATTACGGGTCAGTTCGGATCCGTAGATTGAGTCGGTTTCTGTTCGGGTTGAAAAATTTATTTTTTAAAAACAATTGTAATCTTTATAATCACAGATCAAAGTACAGGGAAATACTTCAGTCTTAACTGAGAATTAAATTAATTTGTCCGAATTTGAGTAATTTTATAATTGGTTTTATGAAATATAATAAATATTAAATCAAAATTAAATGATGTCAGTATAAACCATGTAACTCATTTAATGAAAAATAAATTAAAATCAAAATTGATATAAATATTTGATGTTTGATTGTGTGTAAAATTGTGTTAATTGATTATGTAACACACGAATAAATTTTTAAGGAAAACGATACAGTATTTCACACAAAATGATACAATTTACAAGCAAATAATTGTTTTAACAAAAACATAGTATCCAAACAAATTAATTAAAAAATCAGTCTTATAAATACAGTAAACGTAAACGTAGGTTGACTTGGATCAGCTGCACCGTCACCAATTAAGCGTGGATGATACTCTACAGCAGTAATAAATAACAGTACTAAATAAATAACGAAATACATAAGTAAATATGACTAACAAGGAACAGCTAATATACTATTTCAAGCAAGCATGGAAAAAACTGTTTATTGCGTTTTGTGTATAACTATTGCACTTCTAGCGTTGCAAGATCTCAAAATTAAGGTCACAAGCAATACACTTGTCTTCTTGATAACGATCAATGCGAAGCACTCTCCTCAGCCGAAAGATCAGCCAATAGATCATCAACCACATCAGAATGAAAATAATTATCAATTCCTGAATATGGATTATTTGTTCAATTTTTGTAAAAATGTATTAAAAAAATATGACTAATCGTTAAAATGAAAATTAATAACTAAGCATGTGAATGCTGAGTATGACTGTCATTACTCCTTTCCTCCTGTCGTTAGATCTATAAGATGAAGGCATCATCCACATTCCTTCGAGCCAGCTCCCCTTAAAGTCGGGCGACAAAGGCTCCCCCCTAACGTGGAAAGCCGCCGTCGCCCCGGTACCAGCTATTAAGAACTTTTTTGTCAAAATGAGCGGCGCAGTAAATTCATCACTCCAGAACTACTATATTTTAAAATGTAACACAGTGAAATTTTGGGTGAAGAAGCTCCCATCTATCGTCAAGACACTTCATTATTGGGAGGTTTCAGTGCCACCCCGTTTAGGCTGAGACACTCATACAACAACAACAACAACAACAACAACAATAATAATAATAAAGTGTCTTTATTTCGGTGAGATTCGGACCTTAGGGTCTGCTCTTCCGTCTAACCATTTAAAACATTTACATTTTAAATAACACGATGAGAATTGACAGGATTTTATTTCGTCTTAACGCTGAGAAGCAAAACTAAGGACCATCCCGGTGTTGTAATACCTTAAGCGATTGAGTAAAACCCACCAAAACCCCAATCAGGTTGGCGGCTTAGTGCCGAACATGGATTAAAACCAGTAACAACAGAACTATATAATTATGAATGTACAATAATAAAATATATAAATAAGTACACTAGATAAAGATTATATAATAACAAATATGACACAGTATTTACAAAGTATATACCATAATTATACATTACTAGATACTCATTACGTATTACACTGTATTTACAAATCACATATTACATCAAACAAATCCCACTCATAAGAGAAGAAAATGGTTCTTGGGTAAGAGATAATAAACAAAAGTCGGACATATTTGCAAGGCTCTAGAAAATATCTTCCAACCTAACGAAGAACTGGAAATACTGGACCAACCAGAAATAGAACAGGACGTCCAAGAAAAGATTTTGTTACACTAAAAGAAGTAGCTAAAGAAATAAAAGAAAACCTAAATCCTGAGAAAACAGCAGGATTCGATCTGATCAATGTCGAAATCCTGAAGAGACTCCCGTGAAAAGGTATTTCTAAACTTACACAGTTGATAAATGCCACTTTTACATTACAGCATGTCCCTATTCTTTGGAAAACTGCAGAAGTAATCATGTTTCACAAACCAGGCAAACCTGTAAACGAAATAAAATCATATAGACCCACATCTCTTATTGTCTACAATATCGAAATTATTTGAAACATTGCTTTTGAAGAGAATCAAGAAAATAATAGAGGAGAAACAACATGTCCCTGACCACCACTTTGGATTCAGAAACAAACATGCTACAGTCGATCAAGTACATAGTATAATATAAACTGATATAAGTGAAAAATGTCTGGAGGAAAAGAAAAAATGTTCCGTCATATTTCTGGATGTGGCCCAAGTTTTTGATAAAGTCTGGTATGAAGGCCTTATCATGAAATGAAGAAAATGCTTACCAGTACAGTATGTGCAGCTCTTAATATCTTATATATCACAGCGGACCTTCAGAGTTAAGCAGGAAAATGAATATTCTGAACTAAAAACAGTAAATACAGGAGTACCCCAAGGCAGTGACATACCAGTCGCAGAGAACACCAAACTAGCGACATTTGCTGATGATACGGCCGTATTAGCGGTAGGAAAGACCATCGAAGAAACAACTGCCAATCTCCAAGGTACAATAGACCGCATATACGCATGGTCTAAATGCTGGCGTAAAAATTAAATGAAAGTAAATCTGTCCATGTTAATTTCACGAACAAAAAAACTCATTACTATCGTATAGTGTTGAATAACATCATAATTCCAAATAGAAAAACAGTCAAAATACTTGGGTCTAAATCTAGACACCAAGCTTAAATGGAAAGAGCATGTCAAAAAGAAAACAACAGAACTAAAGCAAAAATATACAAGTATGCACTGGCTGGTGGGGAGGAACTCCCCTTTGTCTATAACAAAACACGGTACTGATATCCCAGCAAGTTCTGAAACCAGTCTGGACTTACGGCCTTCAGTTGTGGGGCTGTACCAAAGAATGCAACTTTAAAAGCTTCCAAGTGTTCCAGAACCGAGTGCTAAGGAGCACTGACAATACTCCTTGGTATATTCGGAATGCTGACCTTCATCGGGAGCTCCAGGTGAGGACAGTGAAGGAATAAGTTCAGGAAGTTGCCAAGAAGCACGAGGATAGGCTCCATAAACATGCTAACAATGAAGTGATACAACTGTTAAACAATCAAGACATAGTGCGACGGCTCAAAAGGACTAAACCCTTTGAGCTTGTGTGACAAATGTAAACAGTGTAAAAGCAAAGTGCAGAGCTGTATAGTCACAGCAGCGATGTGAGCAAGATATTTTATATGGACCTCTGGGAAAATCCAGACTTATTTGAAATACGTAGTAATTTAAGTTAAATTAAAAATGTAGATTGATCTTAAGATTATGTGCATTTATTTTGTATTATAAAAATATATTATAGAAGATGATATATTACAAAGTTACTGAAAGGAAGAATGAAAGAGGGGGATAATATAAAAAGAAAGAATAAGAGAAAGAATAAAAGAAGGTCAGAAAGAAAGCAAAAGAGTGAGGAGGGGAATAGATTGAGAGAAGTTAGGGAGACTAAAGGGAATTGTTTTTCATCTACTCTGCAAGAAGTCGCCTGAAGGAAGAAAAAGTTAATAGACATTTTAGTTCAGGAAGTTTGTTCCAAACTCTTATTGTGTGTACTGTGAAGGATTTACTGTAAAGAGTAGTGCCATGCTGAGGAATAGAGAGGTGATATGAGCCTCGTGCTCGATCCAATTTCAAAAATTTAAAACGTTTTACAAGGACTGCTAAATTTCCATTATTGATTATTTTGAAAAGAAGAGACAGGGAATGCTGCGTTCGACGTTCCTCGGGTGCGAGTGTTTTGGATTTTATGAAAACCTGTGCCACAACGTCGTACTTCCTGAGACCAAAATTGAAACGAATACATGAGCTCTGAGCCACCTGTAACTTACGTTTTAGATTCTCCGTAGTGTCAGGTCAGGATGTCGCAGTAATCAAAGTGTGGCATGAAAAGAGACTTAACAAGCATTTCCTTCACTCCTATTGAAAAAAGGTCACGTAGCCGTTTAAAAGAGTGGATGGTGGAGCAGTGGCGGGCGTAGGCCGTAATCAAGGGTGGGGTGGGAGGAGGGGTGCTAACCGAGGAGGGATCTCGGGAGAACAAAATAATCATTTCTGTTTGA
>NNCF01132731.1:14019-50353 GCA_002313205.1 Laupala kohalensis
GTTTCTTGTAGTTTGAAATTATTTTTCTTCCTTCATTTCTAATATTTCTCAAATTCATTAATTTTATTTCTCAAAGTCAAAATTTTATTGGTACCTGAGGGTCTCTGTCTCCAAGTTTTGAGGAACATATGTACAACTGTGGAAATAGTAGGAAGTGGTTGGATTTATATATCATACATTTATTGTTAAAAAAGCAGTTCAATCTTTTTATGACTACGTGAAGCATAATTAAATAATTTACTCTATAGTGGAAATTATTTTTTTTGATGGGAGAGTGAGCACCATGGTTAATCGAAGTTCTACTGTATCATGTTTTGTGTATACATGCAGACATGTAGTCTGTGTTTAAAGGAACATAAGAGTACAAATCAGTGGGCCTATCACATCATGGATGGCATTTACTATGAATAATTAGTATTGTGGTTAAAGGTGGTATGGCATACTAGTCTTCCACCTCTGGTGAAAATGNGCATACTAGTCTTCTACCTCTGGTGAAAATGGTTCAAATCCTGTCTGATACAAGATTATGAAGGCAGGATCTCTCTCATTCCACAATAATTTTCATCATTTGCCTTCGTGTCATTCATGTATCACTCAAGGGTGCTAATGACCTAGATGTTGGCAAGCCATATAGGTCTATAATAATGATGATGATGATAATAATAATAATAATAATAATAATGTATCGTTTGCCTCGGGGAGGTATGTCAGGAAAGGCATCTTGCACCTTTGAGATTTCCCTGTTAAATCAGATGCATTGTCTCCTGTGGTATGTAGAAAATTGTAAGTGGAGAGAGTAACCTACATCACTCGATATGTATTTTATTGTTAACATGGTTTGTACTCTTGTATTGGTGTCTTGGTAGTGAAGTGTTTGAACATGTTCAAGTACAAGATGAAGTGTGTAGAAGAGTTACATTTTTCATTTAGCCATTTTTTTTTATGTTTTAATGTGAATTTGCATTAAAAAAAAATATTTCCACTTTGTTTATTTACTATTTGGTGTATTGTGACTTCTTTTGGTTTTCTGAAACTTAATGTTATTTAATGTTACTTTCACTTTGATGGTTTATGAAAGTTATAGTATATTGTGGTATTTGTAACTAGGTAATGTTTTTTTTACCATGAGACTGATAAATCTAGTCACGTTATCCTATGGATATATAAAAGGTTTTACGGTAGACTTTTCTTTAAAATTAACATTGGCATNTTCTTATTGTGAAGTCAGTCTTCTCACAGATATTCTCAGGTTGACAGACCTCTCCCATTTCATTGATGGATTGATATTCAGTTTGTGGAATGGAAAATTTCAGACTTTATTTTTATATTGTATTTGTAAATGGGAAATGTAGCGTGCTATTAAATTGTTAACACCTTTCTCATTTGTTAAACAGAATGATATTCAACTTGTATAAATGAAAACTATGGTTTCTTTATAGATTATTGTAACTAGTTCACACTATGATATATCTATCGCTTTTGGTGACATGGTACTGGTGGATTGTCTTCATTTCTTTATCAATTATTTCTACTTGACCTTCATTAGATTTGTGGCATGTAATTCTCTCATGCAATGAGCAGAGGATTTATACACCACTGTGGCTTAAAGCAAAACCAACATTCCATTGACAGCTTTCTATACAGCCTTTCTATGACAGCTTTTCTCATGTGACTTGTTTTAACAGTCTCATTTATTTATTAATGTTATGAATAGTTGTTGGATATAAATAAATGAGTACCTTATTGCAAGTATACCCCATTTTTGTATACTGGATTGTATATTTCCATTCATATTAGAATGTCCTGAATCTTTATTATGAATAAATAGAATTAAGAGCAAGTATGTATTTTCTTTGTGTACATTTCCTGTCAATTGTGCTGTTTTCATTTTCTATTTCATATGTGTATTAAAATATTTCAGTTATACATCCTGTTACCTATTCACAAATGTTAATTTTTGTAGGGAAAGTATTTTCAGCTAAATTATTGTGAAATTATGAAGCATGAGGTGGTGGGAGTGGGGGGTACAGTACCTGTTTGGGAAGGGTGAGGGGGAGGGGAATCGGGAACTGCCACGCGCCGTTGGCCGGTTTTTGAACTTGTAGTTTGCGTGTAGGAGCGAAGAACTTGTAGGAGCGCTGAAAGCTGTTAACACACCGTTAGTATGGGAGAGGGGCGTCTGGTTTATAGTCTGTGCTGGAGGTCTTGTTACGTGCCCAGTTTTCAACATTAACGAGATTTGAAATTGTTACTGAATTCAGAAATTTTGCCATCTAAGGAAGATAAACATTATGCCATGGAGCTGCATAGCTGTTGGAAAGAAGGGTTTTAGTGTAAAAATTTGGAAAATTCCTATATGTAATTAATTTTTGCTTGTATTCGGGACATTTCAAAGAATATGAATAAAATAAAAGATATTTCGATATTTCAGATACATAAAATATTCCGTATGTTTGAACTTTATGAGAATTGGAAACAATGAGATGATCTGTCCATGTTTCAGAATTGTTTTGGAAATGAGTTGCGTTCATTCTGAGAACTTCTAAATTTAAGGATCGAAAAAATGAATTCGCTGTTTAGATTTCGCGCTGTTTAAATCCAGGAGATTATAATAAAATCACCCGTTAAAATAATACCCTCGTATTTAGTAGCTAGAAAGGAAAGTGGCTCTCAAATTAAAAAGGTTACCTACATCTGGAAGCCAAGAAACAGTTCCAAGCAGTCAAAACAAAACTACTTCAACAAACATTTTCAATACTTAGTGTCAGAGTTAGAAATCAGAACATTTTTATTTTTTAAATCTTGTCTAATTTACATTGCAACTACGCCACCATGTTTACGAATAGAAATATCTCTATCGTACCACACGAGTGAGAGAGTAAATATAAATATATCTATCGTGCCTCACGTGTGAGTAATTATCAATAGAAGTTAATCTTGAGGGTTGAGAGGACCGGAGCAATGACCAAGAGTGCTTGTAATTTATTTTCGGAAAGAATGTTTATTATTTAGTCATGATGACGTATTGCTGATTGCGCATTAATGTGCGCTACGGAAAGACCGCATGGGAACTTGATCAAGGAAATATTGAGTTCTTGAGTTGAAGCAACGGAAGTGTCAGGTAATCCACATACTGAGCTGGAGTTGTTTGTAGGGCCTGAATGCTTAAGAGATCAATTGAACATGCACCTAAGTGCTGCTTAATTATAACCGGTAAAAAGTTTCTAACTTAGATCTGAAGAAGACACTTTAACTTACGCAAAAATGTAAATAAAATAAGAATCGTACTGTGAAAAACTTATGTACAACTAAAAAGAAGAAATAAATAAGAAATAACCTTAACTGATAGTCTGCAAATCAGACAGTTTTAACACGCAAACTTTGATTACCTTGCTTAATAATAACCCCATCCGTTGTGCAATTATTATTCACGGGAAAAACTACGTTGCCGCTCGGAGTATCTTGAGCCTCTGGCGCGTCAGGTCTTCCCGGATGGTAGTCCCCGGATAATATTCACTCCGTTATCTAAAAAATTATAACTAAACTATTCCTATAACTAAAAATTTTACTATAATCGGTCGATTTTTACAATCGGCTTTTGGGCCTACTCTGTGACTACGGTCAATATCAACGAGACCAAGAGGAATACGTATCTGCTTCGCAAACTTCAAAGCAATTTTTTCGTATCTTCACCAGGAAGCTCCTTCCTGTCGAAAATCCGACAATTTCTGGGCTGATATTGCTCCAGTTCGTCAGTTTGGTCAGTTAGCTGCTGCTCCAACTTACATATGGTTACAGCTTCTTTTCCAGAGACGTGAATTAATCATGGAAGTTCCTTCTTAACTCCGTCTGCAATAGCATAAACAAGTTTTTTGAGAACTCGCCAATTAGAAATAATTTCCTTTATTACGGTATCAGCATTGCTGGGTTTGGGATAACCACGAATTTTGGTACCAGCCATGTCAAAATAAAAATCAAAGAAATTATATGAAGAATAAAGATGGGTATTATGAAGATAAAGGAAACAGTTGAATTATATATTGTAAAGATTTTGATTGTTTTGACATAAGAAAAGTACTGTATACTTTTCAAGAATATGAAGGTATATATGCTATAGAGTATTCAAGTATACTTATCTGTAATGTGCTGAACCACTACTGTTGTTTCTACTGCCGCTTTACACACTGGTTTGGCCTGCTATTGTCTTCCTGCTGCTTCGTGTTTGACAAGGCTGCTGTCCACGCCTTAACCATGATGGCGCTCATCATGAATGTGCGCACGTTTATCTTGATAACAAGGCATCCTGTATCATAAAATTCGAGCACCATGTCCGCCGGAAACCGGCGAGTTAGGCACTCATTGTTTAAAAAGGTATAGGGGGTGTAAAGGAAGAGAGGAAGTGGAACGAAGGTGTGAATATTATGAGAAGAGAATTTTTTTAAGGTAAAACGTATGAATGGGTAGTATGAGAATATTTGAGTGGTGTTTTCGGCGTGCAGCAGGATTGACTGTGCCAGATGACGTGAATACGTTTTGAAGATGTCAGGGGAGGGGTCGTGGAACGCCTTCCGGGGGTTTCCGGGCATGATGGAAAATAAATTTTGTGATGGATTCCAAATTAGATAGAGAACGGAGATAAGAATTGGGAGTGCGCAATGGCGGTGTTACAGCCATCCTCAAACACCGGTTCTCGATGATGTGGAGACGATGGTAAGGCCCAGGTTTCTCAGACGTATAGTGCAAGACTGCGAATACATATCTCGTAATATGTCTCGTATGGAGGAAGTGGGCCTTGTCAGAAGGATCCCTGGTGCGGTAGAATCGCCGCTGTGCACGGCGACTTTCCCGCTCCAGAGCAAGAACGTCTGGGGGAGTGTCAGGGTGAGGGAGTTTTAGGGTTAAAAGTACTGTATTGTCGGAAGGTCGTCAATATGTGGTTCGTAACGTGGGAGTTGGCCCTTTCAATGTCGTCGGGTGCAGTGAGTGGGAGATGGGAATCCACCTCTCGGTTAAGCCGTGAGGTTTACCCTCCGGTCCGTCTTAATGTTGGAGGCAGGTTGAACGTCGTGGAGAAAGGGACCAAGGTAGGAGGAGAGGAGGAGAAAACTATGGGGAAATGGTCCGAGGTTAGCTCGAAACGGGGATGAGTGGTGATCTGGATGGTGGGAAAGTGAAGGACGTGGGGAATGTGAACTTGCTGGACAGGTCCAGAGGGAGAGGATGAGATTGGGGTATTGAGCGAGATAGGTAGCTAGAGTCCTACCGTCGGGATTACAAACAGTGCGACACCAGTCGGTGTGCTTGCAGTTGAGATCGCCGGCGATGACGATGCAGTCACCTGGGCCTCGGAGAGAGACAAGGTCCGCACCATTGAGTCTTATGAGACCTCGAATAGATAGAGACCAGAATAACTGGACCCCTTTGGAGTGTTAAATTCCAAGACTGGCGTCAAGAGAAGTAAGAGAGGAAGTTGAAAAACGAATGTGAGGGATAGATTAACGAATGGCGATGGCTTTACCACCGCGAGGGTTAAGATTGGGGTTGGTGTAGGGTGTATCATCGCGATGTACGTGATAGCGTGGTAGAGGGAAAGATAAAGACGGAGTTAGCCATGTGTCCTGAAGGAGAAGGTCATGGATAGATAAATCAGTGAGGAATCGCCGAATTTCGGCGGTTTTCAAGTTGGTGATTCTACGACACGAAAGAGGTAATAGATTGTGATGCCATTTAGAATAGGGAAGACAGAGCTTGCAAGGCAGTAAGTGCTTTGGGGACGAACGGGCCAGGGAAATTTTTGACGGCGTCTAGAATGGCACGCAGATCAAAACGCTGGAAAATGGACAGAAGTTCAGAAATGGTTCTGAATGTCCGCAGAGGAGATCACACAGAACAAGGAAGAAACCGGTGGAGTAGAAGAAGAGGCAGAAGGGGGAGACGAAATAGGAGGAGACCCTTGGACATTGTCAGCAAAAGACGCCGACATTGGCCTTGGGAGAGACGCTGCAGCCATCGTGCGGTGTACGGTGGAATTTGTCCTACGGGCTACTTGGGCAACCTCACGCTGCTCTCGTTCGCGAGTTCGCTGCTCCGCACGACGTTGCTTGAACGCCAAGAAGGCCGGACATTATGACCATGAGGTGCAGTGGTCACCTGCACAGTTATTACAGGTCAGCTGGGTAGGCTGTGGCGTACAGTTGAAAAAGCTATGCGGACCCGCACAGAGTGGGCATACCACGTCCCACCTGCAATGGTTAGATGTGTGGCCCCACGCTCAATGGGCAATCCACTCGTGCCGGTGGTACTCCTCTACCACGACGCGAACATTCCCTAGGTACCGAATGTTGATCTTAAAGGTTTTTACTGGTGCATGGGCTGTCTCCACCACATACACACCAAGATGGATTCGACCATCAGTGCCATTCTTTTTTGGAGCTCATTGAGGTGAAACACCTTCACTCCCTTGCTCTCAATGTCACCGCGAAGTGACTCGAAGTGCTCATTCGGCTGAAGTCCTCGAATCACCAAGCGGTGACGTCTCTCCTTGGTGGCCCGATGAAAGAAGAATGTGCTGGGGTCCTCACTCTGGAGAACCCGCAACTTGTTGACCGCTTGATGGTCAGCGTAGACGGGCACGTGCACTATGAAGTGCAGACATGTATTCCTGCCTGTCAGACTTGATTTGGAGACTGACTGCAGAACTTGCAGCAGCTCCCGTGTGTCGACGACATTCTCGACATATATGTCGCCTCTTCTGCGACGATATCCAGCAATAGTTTTGAAGGTAGGTTTGTTGGTTGTTATAGAGGGAGGAGGTGGGGGTAAGTGCTGCCTGCATTACCTGACGTACCTACATTATGGCATACATTGTTCGTAGTCCCAACGCTACTGTCGGGTGACGACGCGACGGTAGTAACGGAACCTACTGTCTCTGGGCGACGTCATCCTCACTAGTGTCCGTAGTCGTGATTGGCGCAAACCGATTTGTAAGCGTTAGAAGCCCGTTTTCTTGGGACGGTTTCGGGTGAAAGATCTTTTTCGCCGGAGTATACCTGTCCTTACACTCCATCGACGAATGAGGTCTGGCAGCGGGAACGATTGTCGTGACACTAAGGTAGTGAAAGTGATGCATCACCGGACTTACCTGGAAGGTCCAGGAAGTTGGGTCATACGGGTCTGGAAGCTGGCGTGACCGTGTTCAGCTCACCCGACTTGCAGTGTCTGCAATAGAGACGGCAGCATCTGCGCATACTGATGACCCAGTAGGCAGCACCGCGGGGATGAACAGCATCTTTGATGTACAAGGTGCCATCAAGGTAATAAATCGTGACAGCAGGCCGTTTTAACACGGAACGATATTTCATCCGGATGGGGTGAGACGAAGAGAGCCAGTACTCGGCGAAGGAGTCAGATGAGTCGGAGACAGCACCCGATGTCGGCGACGGTTTGGAAGTCGGAACTTCTGGTCGGACCCGGAGGAAGTCCTTGAAAATAGCCAGGTCAATTTTGAAATTTCCTCAAAAATGAAATTAAACCGAAAAATAGAAAAAAGTAAAATGAAGGAAAATTTTCGCGAAGCGGCCTAAAAGTGCAATTACTGCATCATAGGAACCACAAGTGCAATTA
Organism: Laupala kohalensis; assembly: GCA_002313205.1. Lineage (NCBI taxonomy): Eukaryota > Metazoa > Arthropoda > Insecta > Orthoptera > Trigonidiidae > Laupala > Laupala kohalensis. The sequence goes on from NNCF01132731.1 coordinate 21,643, forward strand.
CTCCACAACCCTCACGAAAGATGCAAGTCGCACGACAGGGTTTGCCTCGGCCACGAGTTGCAGTAAAAACTGCAACAAGACGCGCAAGTCCACGCGCGAAGGTTTAAACCGCGCGCCGCGGGACCACGTGGTCCGAGAACAAACGAGAGTTGAAAGACTCGACGGCACTGAATATACCCGAAAACGCGGGAAACACGAAGCGGAGAGGCACGGAGCGATCCGTATTCCTCCGCGGCTGAGTTCGGAATAGGCTACCAGCTGCGGTATGCTGCAACCTGCGAAGCGTCCCCTTGGCACGTCTTTTCTCAACAAACCACATCATAACAATCGGGAATTATAAGTATGAAAATGAAAAGTTTAAAATAAGGTAATATTGACGAAGAGAAATATTCGTTACATACATTGAACATAGAGTAGATATTGTAACGTAACTAAAGCAACAGTGGTCTGAGGGTGCTCAGGTAAGTTGAGCACCACTACAGGGAAACTAGTTTTCAATAAAACACAAAATAAAGAAATATAATTGGTTTAATTAACCATTTGCCCGCCGACTACTCTTATCTCAGGGTATTTAATATTTTAACATTGGATTCGAATATAAGTGAGCCTCACATACAGAGTTCCTTTTTAATTAGGAAACGCTCATAAAAAAATAAAAACTTGACTCAAATTTACTTATAATCTAACATTCGTCATGCACCCACACAAAACATAATCATAGACTGTCTCGAATTAAAAATCTTCAATGTTTCGAAGTTAAAAACTTTAGGATACGTTAATTAAAACTGACTTCGAAGGCGAAGTTGAATTTCTCATCGCTCCGACTGAAATCTGAATTCTGAATAAATCGAAGTCTGGAATCTGAATGAAAATATCTGAGTGAATATTTTCCGAAGTGAAATTTCCGAACGAATGATAATGTCCGAATGATAATTTTCGAATGATGTCTTTCGAATGATAATGTCCGAATGAATCCTGGAACCTCTCGGTTCCTTCTTTTCATAACCTACTCTCCCACTTCGAACTTCTGACACTCACTCACATGATTTAATTTTTAAAAACCATGTGACTGCTTCCAGCCAGTCATCATGATTCCTCCCTTCTCTTTCTCTTGTTATGATTTGCTGAACTTGCAACGATCATTCCATGTTCTAGCCAATCCACTGGCTTCCTGTCGTAAAATTTTCCCAATATTGGATCTAACGTCCTCTAGACTGCAACAACTAACTCCCGAAATTTCTGGAACATTTTGGCCGTTGGTTATTTTGTCATATTTTTTTCTCACTAGTCTGCAACGCTCCCAGCCTCTAGTCGGTACTAGTGATCACTGCCGCCGCCGCATAAACAATTATTAAGCCCCTTTTTCAACAAATATGCCAAAGGTATTTACACCCACGTTTTCCGCTGTCTACCGCCAAACCATTCTTCTCTTTAAACCTTTAAAGGGAGGCTTCCTCACTCCCCCTCCTCAACATGTACTCTTTTGGTTAGGTCCTTTAAATCCCACAGCTCTGTTACTAGCATTTGTCAACAAATTTTCGGTTGGTTTTAATGAACGATGTCGACGCTTGCGTCTTAGGAATTTTTCTCTCTCCCATCCCACTTTCAACCGAAATACGCACCTTTTCCTTGAAAACCCTGTTTAGCTGCTCAAACACCCAAGCCATAAATCTGTCAAACCAGTGTCCCTATTCAGTGGTCACTCAACCCCGCAGCAGTCGTAAACTTTCAGTTCCGAATTCTGTCTCTTTTGAAATCTTTTATTCGTTGTAAAACTTGTTTTATATTGATATTAATTAAGAATTATTAGTTTCTTACAGTATACATAATAAATATTATGCACAAAGATCAGATACTCAGGTAAACATATTGAAACGTATCGCTGGTGTATGGTTTCCAATATTAAAGGAAGCTGTAGGATTTACACGGAAATTAAAATAAAAAAGGCCATATGTCACAAAATATAATTTCCATTGACAATTATTTTCTAGCAATTCATCCTAAAAGCATATATCGATAGTATATTTATTCCTAATAGAGATAGGCTGATCCTAATAGATAATAGAGATTGTGGCTTATAAGAAGATCAACGAAGGTTCAAATGTCAGAATGTGGATGAGTGATTCATTCTCCAAAACCAGAAGTCTAAATTATTCGTGTCTTGTGTAGAAAAGAAATATCTTTCTTAAGAAAATTAAGCACAGGTAATAAATCATTACGAAGGTGAAGATTCTTGCGATACTGACCCTGACATAAAAATCCGTACTTCATCGTAACTAGAGATGGTTCAGTTACGTACATCTCTTCCATAAATAGGTGAGTCTCCCATTGCCAAAAGAAGAATGTAATATAAATAGTATAATACATCTAATTCAAAAACAATATTTCTGTTCATTTTAGTGCTTATAATTCTGTAGGAATAAATCTGAGCATTATCCTTTATTTTACTGCATATAAGTAGTGAATTTTTTGTCGAATTTGCCACGACAATAGCACTACATTACTTTGAACTTTCCATAATCAAAATGAGACTCTGACCTGACAACATATGTATTGCATTACCATACTGGAGCAATAATAAACTTAGTTATACAGTATAACTAGAATTAAGAGGAAAATACTAGTTTCGTTCGCGGTACACGGCAATACACTTTTTATTGTAACACTGAACCCATTTTTATCCCACATTTATATTTCCCCAGATGATGAACAAGGATATAAACTACACAACTACAAGAGCAAAAATGACAACCAGTTGATCCAAAGAATTAAAAAAGGTATGGCAGAGATTGGCATAACGGACGATGCAATACAGGGCAGAACAACGTTCAGAAGGTTCATGCACAACTTTGAGGGTTTCCAGGAGGAGAAGAGAATAAGAACTAACATCTGGACATAAGAGAGAAGGAAAGAGCAAAGTGAAAGGATGAAGAACTGGAAATCAAAGAAAGAAGCACGACGATGACTGCATGAAGTTACTTCACGCGGTCCTAGATGGCCAAAATCGAAAAGAAGATATCAATTACTATTAATTTGAAAATTTTCAAAGCGGCGCATTGTTAAAAATTAAAAGTTTGGTTTTGAACTCGTAATAAGCTATCTTCTAATTGAGATAGAAACCTGGTAGAGGTATCATTTTACAGCTTATTTAATGATCTTTGCAATATGACGGAGATTATGAGGTTTTCAAAGCAATTCAAAAGTTTTGTGAAGAGCAGTTTCGGGGCGTTTTGTTTAATCTTAACATTGTTGTAACTTCTAAAGGGGTGGAAATTTTACAACAATACTTGGTACTTTTCCTAATCTATATGATGGCTATCGTCTTAATTTTTTTAATCAAAATCTGAGATGGTGAGGTTTAGACCCTGTGTTGATTTGACATGGAATGACCCGATAAAGAAAGAACGTCTTTTAATTCAAGTCAAACAATCCCGAAGGTGCCCAAGGGGTTCGCGGAGGGTAGAGCTCCGCAATTACCACTCGGCACTGAGATGATGTGGTCAGCATCTCGCGCCGACCGGTTTGACTCTAGGATAGACCCTGGTGATCATTTTACTGCTGGCTGAGTAGGCCTGCGAGTTCCCGGCCACCTAGCCAGCAACTCAGCTCTCTACCCACTGTACCACGCTGACTCCTGCATATTATAATTACCTAAAACGAAAAGGAATATTTCTACCACAAGACAATACGGAATTAATAAGAGTAAGAGATTTGTATGAAAGACATTGGGAATATGTGACAGAAATAGAAAGTGACGCTGCTTAAAGGCGAAAGAGAAATGGAGAGATCAAAAGAGAAAGATACCTGTAATTAATATCGTCATCCTAACGTAATTACTGTTAAACACAAGGTGGTCTTTAAAAAAAGGAATGAAATGTTAGATGTTGTAATTTTGTAAGATGATGTGTGGAATAAAATAAGATTGAGATAAATTGAAAACGAAATTTCTTGGGAGTCATCATCCTTAAACAAAGAAAACGATTTTGGCGAACGTCCATGCACATCTGTTTTGATATCCTTCACAACAAAGCAATGACATGTCTTGACGCACGACGCTGGTCATAAAACACGTGCGTTGTCACCAATTCATCAAGTGAACACCTGAGGTTGAAAGTATCTTAATGAGATACATTGTTCTAGAAATAATCTTTCTAACATGAAAAGAAAAGAATGAAAGTTGTCAGCAATTCCCCACACCTTCCTGACCATCTCGCTTGCGGAAAGAGACTTCAAAATTTTGCGATTTAAACAGTAGTAACATCTAGCATGTCAGAAGGGTGCAATGCATGTAAAAGAAATTGTTGATGCCATCGAAATGTATCATCGCGTTGGACACCTTTTCTTGGATGATACAATACATCTTCCAATCGGCATCCTCGCCACCTCTGCAACACATCAAGTCGGTTTCGTGTTTGACTGTCGGCCGAAGGCCGTGCAAGAAGGTCCTCGTATCAAACTTCTTCGTCACTGTCACCCACATATACGCGACTGTCCGAATGTCAAAGAGAGAAAATACTATCTAAGGTAAAAAGAGGAGGAGAAAGGAAAAGGAAAAATGGACGAACACGATGACATTTTCTTACAGAAGGGATGTGTTTAGACGATGTCATGTCCCATCTGTCTCGAAGAGAACACAGTTGAGTCCTTTGTAACTGAGTGCCATCATACGTTTTGCGCTCCTTGCATTCGACAATGGTTGGCGAAAGAAGTTGCATGTTCCTTGTGTAGACATACGCAATAGTGACAATGATGATGACACTGCTGACTGGTACAGATCATTCACCTGTGGCGCGTCGTATCTTGAATATTACCATCCTTCACTCACAACACGATGAGCATGATCTCGGTGATGAAAGATAATTGCTGAAGAATATGAACTTGTATCACACGAATATACGACACTTTCATGAAACATTTTTTATTCTCTATGACTATCTGGCGATAAAACATTTTTTAAAGTAAATAATTTTTGTGTTTATTTTTTTCATTAGCCTCTCTCTTCTACGAGGTAGGAAAAAAAATCCTCCCCTCTTCCTCAAACTATCCCTTGATCCACCACCATCGTCAAAAATTTCTCTCAGACGAAAAACAAAACATTTCATTCATAGAATAAACAACATGTGTAGAATTAGAAACTAAGCGCATACTGGCTCTGTGCCAAGTGGAGTACTATGTTTCATCACATGTTCGATTTTTGTGTGTAGGTAGCACGACCTGTTCATTCAACCTCCCCTAGACAAAAAAATAAACTCAACACTACCCCCTCCACCACCTGTCCACCTCCCTCACTCAATTTGTGTTAAACCCTATATCCATTAGACAACACAGGATCACGTCATCGCCTTGCCACCATCTCCATCGACCAATTTGCGCCAGACCTTTTCTCCACACGGTAGGACAGGATCGCATCACTGCCTTACCATCTCCTCCCACGCTCAAAATGCGTTAATACCGGAATTCATAAGATAACTTGGGAATACACATCCACAGCTCACCTGTTTCTCCACTCATCCTGCGTGATACTACCCGACCCTGCCTGACTTGTATTTTTCAAATCACACCGTGATTTTTTCCTTGCGCCAGGAAACAACTAGAAACCTATGTTTGGTTGTTTGCCTGATGTGTTTCTCTCGAAAGTTGGCAAAGGAAGAAAACTTGAAACTTGATTGTTTATTTCCCTTATAAAGTTAAGATGCTATAATGGAAAATACGTAGGTAAGTCAATAAATCAGTCGCAATACTGAATAGAAGCAATAGTATCTTCCTGACATTTATTAGACTTTTCAACATAATCACCTTGTACATTCAGACTCTTATACCATCTCTTTACATGTCCTTGAAAACCGATGGCAAACAAGTCTTTTGGTTGCTGTCGCAGCCAACGAGTAACTTCTTGAATTACAGCATCATCAGTTTCAAAATGACGGCCACCCAAACGATTTTGTTGACAAACATGAAAATCATTGGACACCAAGTCTAATGAATGATTTGTTCCACGCGAAGCGTTGTGACTGCAGTTGACACCTCCGCAGGACGACTAGGACGCTCTCCATCTCTGATGCTTCCCTTATTAAAATTCTGGATCCAACTGAGTGCAGTTTTCCGTTGAGAAACACTTGTCACCATGCATGGTATGCATTTCGCAATGCACTGCTTCTATTGACAGTCCTTTGACCCACAAAAAACGCACAACTGCACGCTGTTCTTCTCTTGTACACTCATGCAACACAACCACCATCGTGCACTGATTGCCTCTGACTGCGTGCCTAATTGATGTCATGCAGCCTACGGCAAGCATACATATGCTGTTTTCTGGCAAAAATACGCTTGTAAAATCTTCTTAGGGAAACTGACGTTTGCGACTTATGTATTGACTTGCCCTTCGTAAAAAAGAACACAATAAGTAACTCCGTTTGGAGTTACTTATTGATTGAAAATGATTCGGCTGTCCCCTTGTCATTCCGGAATATTGTCGTACTTGTAGGAAATCGGAGTTTTCCCAATTTTTGAATCGCTCAACGAAAATTTGAAAATAATATTGATTTTTTCTATTTTGTTATGAACTTACTGGGTAATACTTTTCATTAAAATTATGGAAATAAGGTAAATTTGATATAGTATGATCCCTTCTTAGAATTCAATTTGCTATTTGTTGCAAATTTATGATCGCGTTCCGTCAGTGTGACAGTTTTAATAACATTCTACAAAACTTGGGTGACACTTGGTGGCTCCTTTATAATCAGTGTCAGTAGTTTGCTTTGTATATCAATACATGAATCCTGCAACTTACTGATAAATTGAAGTGTCACTGAAAATGAATGTTTCTTTGTAGTATATTAGATTGAATTCTTGGATTGTTAACATTATGTGGGTGTTTAGTTTCCATATATTCTATTGAGTAACTTTTGTTCGTAGATTATTTTTGGAGGAACTAGTTCAGCACATGGAACAAACACCGAAAGTGACACTGGCCAGCCATTGGAAAGAACAGCTGCATATGTTACCCTCTCCTCTTTGTGACAGTTTGAGACCTCGTAACTGGAGACATCTCTATGACATGGATGCTGTCAACAGTAGCCTGTCCAAAATACAGATGGTGGGATACAATGAGAAACTGGTATGTATATTTTTAGGAATATTTAATACATTCATTAGTCTTTATTTTTATAATCGGCCAAAATAAATCGACAATCTCAGAATTTGATAAAAACGCGCTTATCAGTTCATTTTCATGCAAAACTAAGACAGCTCATTGATTCCATAAATTTGCCATTTCGCATGAGAACGCGAATTTTAAGACATACAGTCAATGCGAAATAATAAAAATGGATGGTTAAATGAACCATTATACTGAGTATTCGAAAAAGAGCTCCCTAGTTTCGAAAGACTGTTATTTCATGAAATATAAATATACTTGAACAAACACTTGTAATGAAATTTTTTAAGACTTAGTGCTCCCCAATGTTGGATATGTTCATTGCTTTAAAAATGTCCAACCGATATTCGACTGAATGTTTTATAACATGTCAAGTGGGACTCATGTTGTTGCAGCTACAATTAGCTCGCGAAGCTGGGCAATATCATGAACTTTCTCGGTATACACCAAGTTCGTTTCATGACCCCAAAGATAAAAAGTCTGGGGTTCTTGGCGGCCAATCGATCGGGCTAGATTTACCTACCCACTTTCCTGGAAAATTGGTGTTCAACGCTGCACGATTAGGGAAGTAGGAAAGAAATTTGCACTTATGAGATAATAAAAGAGTATTTTTGTGCATGAATATTTATTTCACAGATCAATAGCACATTCATTTATCTAGCCTTAATACGTAGAACAAACGGCAAATTACAATAAATCTGAAAGTTATAAAAGGATGTCTGAACATGTCTTTAAGAATTTTGTTTACCCTTCTCTTTAAATGCATATGGCATTTCCTGAAAGTCAAATAATAAATTAATCAGTGAAGAGTTCCCATCCCTCGCCTACCTCCCCTACTGCAGTGGGGCGAAGCACCATCTTGCTGGAATGACACTAGTCCTTTCTCTGACACAATATCGTTTAACTGTGGGAATACACAGTTTTAGCATATCGCAGTAGATATTGCCAGTGAATATGTTCTCAGGAAAAATATCTACACTCTGATAGTGACCTTAGTGACAGTGCTCCTGGGTTAAATTGAGATTCACTTGGTCAATGTCAAACGGCTCTTTCAATCCTGCTAACTACCCAGACTAAGGCATTATTGTTTGTGTATTTATAGTCCTCAGAAAGATCTTGAATTATTTTTTCGGACCTTCGAAATTGTTTTAAACCGTATATCGCGGAAATATGTGAATTTTATTATCTGTGACAATTTCCGTATCGATTTTCTCTGAATCTGATTCCGTGCTCTTCACGTATAAACGATTTAATTATCTAATAAACTTCTTTAATCTTTCCACGATAATCGACCCGACTCGCATTTCCGTCCCAAACGTTTCTAGACCAGATAATTGTTGACTAGACGCTCGTATTCTTAAGATTTAACGCGGGAAAAAAGTTTTAAAAACACTCCCTTATTGCTCGTTGTAGTTGTATGATTTCTGCGTAACTCATTTTGTAAAACATGTGACTATTATTCTGCATACATGTTTTATAGAATTTAAAATTCCTGGATTCTCGACCATTATAATTACCCCACAGTGTCTTAACTGCAATGCTTTCTGCTACACGTTTGTAAATTTTATAGCTAATTTCACAAAAATTGAAAAATCAGAAAGAAATCATTTGTTCCAAGACGGAAAATTCGTAGAAGTTTGTAGAACAGACGTTATTTGTCGCGCTTGCGAGAGGAAAATTTCGTGAGACTACCTCACACCTGACACCAGGTTGAGTGTAGGCCTTGACTTAGCAGCGATACGCATTGTTTATTTGCTTCTTTAAAACCGCCAGGTAAGCTTCTAATAGAGAATACTCTTCTGAATTTTGTTACTGGACGAAAGAAGACGTTATTTGGAATCTATTTTCAAATCTTAGAGATGAACGGACAAATGGGGACATAATTATAACATGTAAAAGTAAAAATATGGAATATATGCAATGAGCTGTTTTCAAACGCCGTTTTTCAGAAAATCACGCAAGTTTATGCAATAACGTATGACATACAGGTATAGTAAAAAACTGCCACGTTACTTTGGAAGTAACGCAGTGGCTTCAATGTAGTATTTAAAAGTTACATATGTGAATTTTAGCACGGCCACTTATAGAGAGACAGTCGTTTGTTTTCTAATGACCCCTTGAGACCGAACCAGTCGAGTGGGTACTAAATAGAAGTAAGCGACATATTTTGACAGCGAACTGAATTTGGTGGTCCTTCAGTATAGTCACGTTCCTCAAAATCAGGTTAAAATCTGTGTTCGACCCATTGGGTGAAAGGGCGTGCATGTATACTCCAGAAGATCTGGAGCAAGATAGAGGGGAATAACGGTAACCAAGTTTGGTTCAATAGGGTCCCACATCAAGGTAGTGGTAGCCGTGAAACACGTGACAGGGAATCGGGCCGTTTTAAAGTTTTTTTGTGATTACTGGAAACGGAAGGGAGATAGCGGGTCAAACCAAAGGAAGACTTTTGCAATATTTTGAGAGAGGATTCAGTAGGAGAAGCAACATCCGATAATAGGCAAACTTGTGAGATACAGACGAAGAATTTCATCGATATTGGGAGGTGTTGTTGCCTTTGTAGAGTTGAAACTGCAAGGTTTTGGATAAGGATTTATATTAACAATGAAAAATACCGAGAGAAATAGTATAAGACAATGGTCGAGGAAGGTGAGGCGGGCGGAGACCGAAGATTCTCAATAGGGGGACAGCGCTGCGTACATCAATCGCCTGGAAGGGGTAGTTTGTGAAGTGAGATTTGTAACAGGAGGGAAGATTGCAGCATGTAGCATGTACAACGGGGAGGAGAGGACGAAAAGAAACGATAGAAAGGGACGACATGAAGAGTCGGAAGATGTTGCAGATTCGCAAACGGTATGAGAAAATGAAGATTCTCAATGGGAAAAAATTGAAGAGAATAACGTGTGGGCTTCAGGACCGGATACGAGGAGGAGTAGAGGAAATCTGGAGAATGATTCTAATGCAGCAAGAAATATATGAGTAAATGAAGGAAAAAGTGCAATTTCTGGAAGTGTAGAATAATTAACGGATGACGAAGACAAGACGAAAGCGATATTGAAAAAGGCATAAGAGCGATATTGACTTGAGGGGGATGGAAGAGAGTAATAGGGGTGATGAATAAGAGATGCAATTGTGTGGAGGGGGAAATATCAGATGCAATAAATCTTAATAACACGATGGAAAGGAAGTTGATTTAGCGGGAGAATGTAATGACTGAACAGTGGAGGGAGATGCTGTGACGGGATGGTGGAGAGATCGGTGGTAAAGGTATTGTAGAAAGATTGGATATGAGTATGGCGGAAGTACAGGAAAGTAATGCGAGAGTAACAAGCATTAGAGACCATAACGTCAAGATTGGCGAGTGTGGAGAAAACTGTTGGAGAACAGATATCAAATTTGATAGATAGTAGTTGTACACAAACATAAAACACTATTACACGCCTTGGGTCGTCAGCCAACCACACTCTGCTGACAATTAATCAGCAAGATTAAAGAAGAATAAATAAAAATACATCTTATTGTTGAGGTAAAATATCTGATTGGATGATATAAACAGTTTAAATTTTATTGGTTAGAACAATAACGCATCTTATTGCTAAGTAAAATTCAACTATTCAATAATGCAATAGTTATTCGTTACTTCAGTATTGAAAAATGACTAAAAATGAAGAATTATAAAGATAAATACTTATTTCCCTTTTTCTCCCGCTCTGCGTTCCTCGCGGCCTTGTTCAGGCCCCAGCTGATGTCTGCATTCAATCGTCTGCAGTCAGGTCAGTGGCATTCTCTGTCAGTGGAACTGGGAACTTAAAATTTTCGACTATTCGTGACGGGACAAAGCGTTGTCCCTTACCTCGACCGGTAATCGACGGAAACTAATATAAATAATATATCTTTTATGCGGCAAACTCGATTTTGATCATACTGCGGAGGCGTGAAGACACCCGCACGCAACAGGTGACTGTCCGCTTCACTCTTTTAAGACCTTACCTGCATGATCGTTTCGATCGTGTTATTGGATTTTCGAAACAGTAGTAAGGACGATAAGGAATATCATGGGGGTTGAGATTCCGGCGTCGTATGTTAAGGCGGGGGCAGTTGTACGGACGAAGCAAGTACGAACGAAAGGGATCAGTAGTAGGTTAATAATGGTAGAGAAAACGACAGAGGTCATTTGATATGACAGAATCTGTAAAAGAATTATTTAGGCAGAAAGGAAAGAAATTACATGTGGTAAGAAAGTGTCCCGAAGAGGGGATATGTTTCCCAGATTCTTGGATGAGCGATGATGTGCTACGAGATATAATAGAGGGCGATGAAGGAATGCTCATTGGGAGCAGAGAAAGACGTACGCAAAGTTTGTTGTGTATGGAGTAGAGATGAAAGAAAATGAAGAGGACCTATTAAAGGAAGTAAAAGAGGACATATCCAGATACTTGAAAAAATTTGGTCGAATGGAAGGGGTAACGTGGAACTATGTATTGGAGGTGGACAGGAATACAGCTGTAGAGTTAAGAATGCGCCAAATATTATATATGGGATCTATATTGTGGCAGAACGAAAAAAATTAGATTGTTGGTAATGATTAATTAATTACTTAATTAATTTGGGAAGGCGCCTCGGCTGGCTCTATCTCAGGGGTCCACATGTACTCGGGTTCGTCATTATTTATCTAAAGGAAAAAGCCATACTGGTGTTCCACATACAGGAAAACGCTTTACGACTAATTAATTTTACTGAACATAAATCACGTACAAAATATAAATTATAAAAATACCCATGCATCCCCCAAAACACGAATTTCCTATCACAAAATACAAGTTACATCGAATTTACTAGCCATTTAGGCTTCTCAACAAACATTCATATTAAACAATTTTTAAATGAACAAAATTCGCTTCATTACATTCCAAAGCATCAAATACAAGTTAACACTGAATTTACTGATAAATTAGGTCTCTTGAGAACATTTACATTAGACAGTTTACATTTACAATTGAAATCAACTTTATTCTTCTTTAAAAAATGGCCACTTTATGTTAAACAGAAAGTTCGGCTGTTCAGAAGTCTTGGCCCTTATCATCAACAAATACCCCACTTTTCTTCTCGCAATAGCGCCTTACGATACATCTTGGATGCCACCAACACTCGTAAACATACCTCGTGCCGATGCTCGATCAAACACTGCAGTGGTGAGTGGAGGGTGCGTCGACCCCACGGGAATCTGGCCTGATCCCGCTCTCAATTACGACTTCGGGTCGGTGATGTCACCAGCGATGGCTCGACAGGTGGTAGCTTCCTCCCTCAAGCTGCGCGGTCTGGATGCCCTCAGGTGTTGCACTGACACGAACCATCATTGTCTGTTTCCCGTACGAATTACGCCACGTCTTGGGTTTGCATTCCATCGCCGAAAATGTTCGTCAAAAACTTAACGATTTAGTTTGGAAAATAGCGACACAGAGATTTCATCTGATGTTATGACCTAATCAGATAACTTTAATAGTAAAACTGAGTGGTGGCTCGGCTCAAGAAAAATCAACAAGTCTGTCACTCTCGAAAACTCAACCAAGTGTCTGATCTCGCGAAACATCACAGAAGTATCTGTTACTCGCGTTAAAAAACTAAGAAGTGTCTGCTCTCACGCAGCATCAAAGAAGCGTCTGACTGCTCGCGAAAAACTCAACCAAGTCCCTAAAGAATGATTTCCCAATCCTTAAGTGTACTTTCTCCCCCCTATATCTCGTCTTCCACTTCCAAAATCCTCGAATTTCAAATTTCACGTGATGGAGTTTCCCAATAGCGTCGCTACTCTCACTCCCACGCTTTGGTTCTGATTGGGAAATTTTGAGTGATATTCGTTTCTTATCCGCCAATCCTCGGGTGTATTTACGAATCGTTCTCAACCACCGTTTCGTAACGTTTCCTCTCCAAGTAAGTCGCATCTTGCTTGGTTCGTCGGCGAATCCCTTTAACAATCCCTTAATTTTATTACTGGGACGGCTTGCCGAAACGCACCCTAGTCTGGCCGCGATTTCTATGGAGTCATAAACCTTTTCCCCTCAAGTTCTCGGTCGCCGGGCGGGGGTCACTGTCCCTGCCAGATGTGGGTGTTTTCTTTGTAGCGATCTGCGCGTTGGTTTCTCGCGGTCTTGCTCAACGGTAGGCTTTTAAATCCTGTGGAGTGGGGAGGCCCATTCCCCATTTCTGTCGCTCGTTTTCGGTATTTAATTGTGAAATTAATCAAATCTTACAATATCATGCAGGATAGACGATTGCATTGAATCGACACAGTATTTCAAGTGTCAGAGGTTCGGGCATCTCGCTGAACACCGTGGACGGAGGAGCTTTCTGCTGTTATTGCGATGTGAAGGAGCATGGATACAAGTATTGGGGAAAAGAAAGAACGTCATATTGCGTAAATTGTGAACGAAGAGGGATGGATGGAAATTATTCCGTGAGATTTAAAACATGGAGAGTACCAGAGGACAAGGGAGGCGTTAAGGGGGCAACAGGATGGATGCTAACTCAGAGCAAGTAGACCTCGGAAGTCAGAAAATAGGGATGAACGAGTTGATGGGACAAATTATGGAAAATTATGTAGACGTTGGAAGGGAGGGGTTAAGAATATTTAAACAAAATTTGCAAAAGGATAGAGGGAATTGTTTTATATTCTTACAAGTTAAGAGATCGAAATTGCAAGTATTTGAGAACCGTGCACCGTTCGCGGCCAACCGTGCCCTTTGCCAATCCGAGTTACGAAAATCGATACTCCAAAACCTTGGGCGGCTACTTGTGTATTGTCTGAAGAAATACTGGGGTACTGTTGCGACAACATGCAAACGTTACTTGTCAAGAAGGGTATGATGCAGGTGGTATTATTATTGTTTTCCTGTAATTATGATCGAAAATTAAGAGAAATATTGTCAATTGTAGATCTGGTGCTACACGAATATAGAGAATACAAAATAGATATATTCATGGACAGTATTGCAAGGATAACGTTATGGGAGAATAGAATTCGTAATAACCGAGGGAGAATCTTTTAAAACTTCATAATCGCAAATGATATGGTAATTGAAAACAATGGACGAAACACTTTCCAACATGGGGAGAAAACATTGATAGACTACGTTGACACGATGAGTGAAGAGGGAAGAAATTGAGGTGTGGAAGTTGGGGCATTGGGACAAAAGCGATCATCTGGGAATTATATGCGAAGTAAGGGATGACTCGGCGTGTTCTTTGCCTCAACTAATATTCAAAATTTTCAAAATTACGTAGCAAGACAAAACTAAAAGAAGACATATCGGTAAACACTGTAACAAGAAGTTTAGATGATGTACGTTAAAACCAGGTCATGCTAGCACAGCTCTTAGGAGAAAAGAGGTGCAAGATCGCCTATAGTGGACAGCAGAGCCAACAAAATTAAAAAAGGAAAAATATAAGTTGCAAAGGAGAAAGTAGGGAAAGCTGAAGGACATGACGTCAGAACAACGAAAGCGGTATGAAATCGCTAGGACTAATCACAAGCTTGCAATACGATACCAGAAAAGAAAACTTTGGGTGCCATATGCCATAGCAAATAACGAGTTAAAAGGACAAGTGGTTTGGAGAGGGGTTTGCGACGTAGAGAGAGAATTGACAAAGAACTGGGACGAACTTGGTAAACTTGTTATGGAGGTTTGCTACCGCATTAAATAACGGAGTACTGGATAAGGGAGTGTCTAGAAGTGGAAGTCTTGCAGAAGTAGGCACGTGAAAAACTCGCAGAGATTATCTTTAGATGACGACGTTGTAAAGCTCCAGGTTTTGATGGAATAACCCTTATGATGTTGAAAAAAAGAATACATATGAGAAATTTTTTAAATTATACAATATGTGTGGGTAAAACATGGGATATTTTCAACAGAATGGAAAATCGGAGTACTCCGGATATTTCCGAAGGCGGGAGACATATGAGTAATGTAATCTCGTACAGACAAATTACTCTTCTGTCGACGTTTGGAAAGATTCTGGATAACTGACTAGAGGGAAAGATATTGGAACATCTGGAGACGAGTAATACTTTACAACAGCTTTCGAAAGGGTATAGGGAGAGAAGACGCACTAAGCGGCTTAAAAGAGGTAATACTAGGGTGGAAGGAAAAATATGGACTCATGCTCTTCATTGACATGCGGGAAACGCTTGATAATGTACGGGGGAGTGAGAAGCTGCGAGAATTGAAACTTATGGATTTTCCAGGGAAATATACCTATTATCGTCATATTTGACATATATGCATACGCTCATAGAAATTGGGGGTAGGCAGATAAAAGAATACACCAAAGGGTTGAAGGTTGAAGAACGTCTACTTTGCTGTGGAATGTATTCATAAATGGGTCGCTGCAACAAATCAGTGACCAAGGCGTGTTGACCTTCGCAAACCGGATGGCATTTGTATGACGGTGTTCGGAGACTCACGCAGACACATTGACAAAAAGGAACTGAAGCTATGGAACATTGCATTGAACTACATCGTAAATGTCAAAAGTTGTTGCCGGGGAAAACATGTCGAATGTTTTTTGGCAGCACAAAAAAAAGACGGAATCCGGTGATAAAGAACGGAATGAAGACTATTAGAATTGTACGACAATATAAATATTTGGGACTGATATTGGACGAGATTTTAAACTTTATGGAACACGTAGAAAACTTAACTGAGAAGATACGAAAGCTGAATCAGTCTCATTAGAGTGGGATTCAATAAGAAAAATATGATATAGAAGGGTTTATGAAATTGTATAAAGGAGTACTGCGGCTGATCGTGAGTTACGCAGCAAGAGTGTGGATTCCCAGAGTAAGAAATAGTTTTCTTGAAAGGCTTCTTGCGACGCAGCGGGTATGTTTACTCCGGTTAAGCGGATTTTTCAACTAAGTGACACCAAAGAACATTGAAGTGTTGTGGGCAATACCTCCAATAGACATACCCCTACATAAATTTCGATTAAGATACTGGCTAACCCCCCAGGGGACTTACATCTATTAAGTACGTGTTTGGCAAACACGGGGCCCCGAGCTGAGTCTTGCATTACTTCCACTTGTGACAGACTCCTTCCTTTCTATTTCCTGACCTTGGTCACCTCTTGTTCTTTTAGATCCCGTCGCTAGGGTATCTATCAATTACCTCTTTCTTCCTCTTTTTTAAGGATATTTGTAATGTTTTGAGATAAGTTGATATTTGAGTTGTTTCGATCCCGACGCTATTATGGCTAGTATATCTTTCATTTTCCTCAAATTTGTCCCCCCGCTCATTTTTTGTCTTTCTTTGTTCCCCCCTCATTTTTTGTCCTCAATGTTTTGATTTTTGGTTTTGAGATATGTTTTGGTTCGTTGTAATTCAGGAGGGTTTTTAGTGCGTATGGTTGTGTCATTCGGCGAGTCCCACACGCAGGGAGAGTCATGTTGGCTCTCCCTAGTGCGTAACTGTATTTTCCCTACCAGTACAAATTTTTAGGGCTCCAATGACCTTTGATGTCGACGAGCCGTAAAGCCTCACAAAAATATCAACACGTAGGTACGTGTGAAACCGGTATGAAGTGCACACAGCATAGTGTGCCGCCTGGTTCACTTATCTCCTGTATGGGGATGTGTCTCAGGTCTTCCGTGGTTTAGGTCTGTGTGGAAATGGTGTACAGTTGTGGAAGGCGAACTGGTGGTGTAGCGGTTAACACCCTTGCGATAAAAGTAAGAGACCTGGGTTCGAGTCCCGGCTGGTCGCCATTTTTACCTGACTGAAAATTATCAAAAATATCATCATTCAATATATTTACTTTTTGGTTTACTACTTGTGGAAGTAGTGTGGTGTAAAAACAACGCCCGAATATTAATAAATACTTAGCAAATTAGATGAAAACTTCTGAACATACCGTAATAATTTTTTTTTACTTCAATATCAAAATTTTGCATATACTTCGTAGACTATGAATATTTATGATTCTGATTAAAAACTCGTTATATTTCGGAAGAATCGCAAAAACTAGTTTCCAAATAAAGGGATTTATTATTTTAAATAATCCTATATAGACACAACTGAATAAATATATCTACCCCTTCCTACCGGGATCGAACCTTCGATCACCCGGTAAACACGCTCTCACATTACCCGTACAACACGGGGGACATTAAGGATGTAAGAAGTGTGTAAGGTAAAATAGAATTTTTAAGCACTGGCAATTACCATACATTTGATCATGTTTTTATTTTGTGTTACACGCGCGTAAATTTAGTAAATGTATTCAATGGCGAGTGGATTGATATCATTAATATAAATACTTAGTACTGCTATGAGCGAAAACATTTTTATCAACATGCGCCAACTTTGCCATTTGTTGCCTTGTAGAGGAAACACAAGGAGCTACGTGTTGAGAAAAAATGAGACCCAAGATTTTAAATTTTGAAACCCAAGTATTTGTCGAAAAAACTCAATTTTAAGCTCCAAACTGAGTTACTTACTGTATATATCCGGTCGTCGCGTTGCTATTGAGTGAGAAATTAGCGGCAAGATCCGACCGGGCCTCTTGATGGTTTTTATAGAACTCTTCTTCTTTTGTAGCACTGAAGATTGCCGCTACGCGGTCGAAAAACCTATCTGATGATATCAATAATTTAGAAAGACTCAGTATGTTTCTCTAGGTTTGAAAACTCTTTCAACACATCACCACCACCTAATATAATATATTCTACAGACTACGTTAAAAAGTATTTATGTACCAACATAGGTCATATGTATTTTAGGAATTGGATATAAAAATGGAAGAAATAAATTTATCCAAAAACTAGTGGTTCAAAATCATTGCACATACTTTGTCATATGCGTTCCTCCGTTTGCACCATTGAATGACAAAAGTTCTATAGTGGAAGGGTTATTTCTGGCTTGGTTTTCTGTGTTCCGGTCAAGGACTATTCCAATCTTTTTATTACAGAGATCCTTTAACTACCATTGACATAAGCCGTCTTCAAATTGCAAATTCAGTTGTTTTGTTTTTGGAAGTTAGATAGGTATGATTCGTAATCCATTTCAAATAATAAAAAAATGAGATATTATCCACGTGAACCCAAAGCAAACATTGAATCTATTTTCTTATTTAATTTTTAAAGTTCTCGGAATGGTGGTTCAGCATGCCAATGTTATGATCTTTGGCAATGTTTTCGTAATCACCTTCCAAGTAGGAATATTGCGCGCTCACCACTTGCTCCATCAATACTGCCATTGTTGGAAGCAGTGGTAGAAGTCTTTCCGCATGGCGGAGCTGTGCTGTCGCATTCGATTAGGTGTTTTCCATGGTTGCAAAACGTCTCCTCTTGAGGCCCATTTTCAGAGTATGGAACAACCAATAGTCACTGACAGCGAGTACTGTGGTTGAGGGACGACAGGAATATTCTTCTCGGCGAGATATTTCTGCACAACAAGTGAAGTGTGGCTTGGCGCGTTATCGTTCTGCAGACACCACTTTTCTTGCCTTCTGTTCCGTGTTCAGCTGCCTCGGAACTAACTTCGAACTGACGCGTCTCATTTTCAAATCATTACGTAAAATGTGATTGATCCGTGTAGGATACCAACTTTGTGATCCAACTCCGAGGTTGTCATTCTTCGATCATCTCGAATTAGTTGATTCCCTTTTTGGCAATCAATATGTCGTTTTGAGATGTCAACGGTGTCTCGCTGCTCTTGCCCTCTAACTTCTCCTGCCCTTTCTTAAACCGTGCAAAACCAGTCGTAAACTGCGGTTTTCTTTAGTGCATTATCACCGTAAAGTTGATGCAGGACAATAGCGTATCTGAAGCCAATTTTACCAATTTGCACATAGACTTGATGATCGCACGCAGGTCGAACTGCGACATTACGCCGACTGACAACCACTGACATCTACGTCACCCATTACACACTGAAACCTGTCTAGAAATGTTTTGCAAGCGTCCAAACATGCCCAGCCCCTTACCACAAGAATGTGCACGCTATATTATCACTAGTTCGGCGATGGCAAGGCAACTTATTTGGCGGGTTCAAAGTCGCTAGATGAATTTATTACTGACCTTTATTGGAAATTTGAAATTATTCAAGCTTCTTTAAACGAAACTAATTTGTAAGTGTAGCAGACAGAAATTACTCTACTGCGTGTATACTGAACTTTCAAACGAAATGCCGCTAACGTGGATGTAATATCTAATAATTGAACTTAACGTACAGAAAATTTAAGAAAAATCGTTGGAACCGGTTTTGGGAAATATTCGAAAGAGTACATTGACCTTCATTTGAAGTACGCTTTGTATGAAAGTAAAATAATAAAAAAATAGAGAACCTGCTTAGACAAGTAAATTCTACCGTAAATACGAAATGTGAATGAAATTTATTAATTTATTTACTTAGAATCACTTCGCACTGATGGACGGACGTTGAGCCAAAAACGTTTATTTCTGTGTCAGTGATCAAAACTGGTATTTCCGGTAAAATCTCGATTTCGAATTTTTTCACGATTACAATACTTTCTATCTGCGTATATGACGAAGTAAAATGAAAGTGACATAAAAGTACGGTATAGCTATTTATATTGTTGATGCCTTTCAACTAAACTTCTACTTATTCAGAACTTCCTCCGTAAAACCTTGCCATAGTTTAGAAAAATGCTTTATCATTTTGTTGCTGAAGGCTGAGTTGCAACCTAATACCTTGCTGTTTTGCAATTGTTCGCAGGACATCTATGGAGCATTGGAGGTGAAAGCTGTGAGTTCTGGGTATTGTCTTGGGTCCAGTAACTGGGTGATCAGCTCCCATTATGAGAAAATTGCTTATGTCAGTGGTTCATCTACACTTACCACTCACCCAAAGTGAGTGTTAATTTTATCAACCGAGTTTAATACAGACACAGTTCCAAAGCATTATTTTTTCCAAAACTTAAATTGATAACTATTTAATCATTCAATGTTTGTAGCCAATTTCACCTTCCGTTAATTTTAGTTTAATTGAAGTTAAACATATGTTTTACGGTTCTTTGAATTCATGTTCATTTGCTTTTGAATCTTGCATTCAGTGCTTTATTTTACCAATTTCTGGATCGTAAGGAGTTATTTTATAGCTTAGAGTGTCATTTATTAGGGTTATAGTTAGTTTGACCCCGCTCTATGGTGCTTCCTTTTTTTAGTCGAGCTTCGGGTCAGTAGTGAGCCGTTTGTTCTCGAGCGTTATGACTGACTTGTCTTCGTGAGCATTATGACTGACGTTATGAATTCTGTTGGTTTCTTTTTCTTCTTTTGTGTTTATTGTACCCGAGTACTTTTGTGTGTTGTTGCTCAACTAGTTTATAATCTGTAAGGTTACTGGCCTAGAGGCGTGAAATTAAGTTAAACGTACAAATAGCAAATGACGCAGATCGTAATGGTAACATGTGTATTAAACATGAGCATCATGTTCGAGAATCGAGCTCCTGCATAAGGATAACTATGACACGAAGATGCTTCAGGTGTAGGCGATTTTTATAACTATAATCTGTGGGAGTACGTTGAGAGAAGTACTATAAAACCGGAGGAAACTACTGAAAATGCCACGGCAACCACAACGTGGAACAGAAGAGATCGAAAAGCATGATCAAATGGAAACAAATTAAGAGCACCAACATAGCACGTGCCACGTGAGAGAAATTAAAAGATTCAGGCTCGGAAGGCAACTCTGTGGAAGTAATTAACGTTAAGAAAATGGCATGAATTGATAACGTGTGAAATCTTCTAAACGATATTTTCGGCTTTGTGGACCAGCTAGCGCATGTGGACGTACCAATAAATGTGTACCTTCTGGGTGTTATGTTATTGTACAGTTTTCCCTGTTGCTTCGAGAATTTCCGATGCACGATTGAGATGCTTCGTGCAAAGAGTATCGTTGAGTGCAAAACAACGCGTGCAATAGTGCTGAACGTGTCCAACCGGGAATAGTGTTCGTTGTAGATTCGGTTAATTCGGAGTGGCGCAAGGTGTGGTTATTCAAAACCAACGCTGATGTTTTCGAATCAACCGTGAAATATATTACCCTTGTAGAGAAGCAGCAAGGACAAAGTATGAAATCTCTGCTGTCTGACTACCGACGAGAATATACAAGTTGAGAGTTCGACGAGTATTCAAAGAGACGCGTCATATCACAGGAAGATTAATTGTTCCACACAACCAGGAAAAGAATAGTGCGATTTAGGTATATGTAGTGCGAATAGGAATTTGAAATACATTGCTCGAACACATTTGCTTAGTTGTCCGGATGAATTCCATTCGGTTCATGGATTCCATTGCTGCAAAATATGGAATGAAAATACGGCTATTTGACATTGCCACAAATTATATAAATGATGATCTTGATGAAACGATAATCATGCAGGCGCTAAGGACTCTAAAAGATTCCTACAGAGTATCCTTGGTGTGGCAAAGGGAAGTGAAGTAGGGGAAGAGGACATTCTACTGTTTGATGAATTTCGAGCGGAGAATAAGGCGTGTCTTCTTAATTCCTTCAACGACCTTAAGTAAACGGAGGGGAACTGTTATGCCTAGTTAGACGGTACCCTGATGCGGTTCGGAGCAAGGCCATGTGGTAGTTAGCTTATCTGTTCGAGATAAGATTGCAGAGTTGTGACGCTGATCGCCATTCACGAGCACAACATCCTGATCGCGACCCAAGACCAGAGGACAAACTGGCCACAAAACTAGCCACTTAGTTTAAACTCGAGGACTTGGGTCTGGCACGTCACTCCATTGAGTTCAGGGATCGAGCTGAAGAAAAAGGAAAACTCCAGCGCAGAAGAGTTAAAACTCCTGCGTCGAGCTCATTGGTGCGCTCACTTACCTGTCACTATGGGTTTTGGTACCTGCAGATGGAGCCTATTCAACAACTGGCTTCAATCATTCGAGAGTCACCAATAGATTTGTTAATCTCAACGGGACAATAAATTATGGTTCGAGCTTCAAGTCTTACTTTGTGCCCCTCGAAGTTCATTTCGTATTAACCGTTCATTCTCGTAATTCCTATAACAGTAACTTCAAAACTTTTTCATTTAATCCGTCAAGTCCCTCTTTTATTACTGCAACTTCCATTCGCCGCTTGTGAAACCAAATTGCCATCTTCTGAATTAATTCTCATTCTGTGCATTCTCTACTGCGTGAGACGCTGGTGGAACGACGCATGTCAGTCAGCCATTCGGGCGAGGCGAAGAGCGTTGCGGAAATTTAAGGGTAGTGCACTTCCGGAAAACCACGCCGCATATCCGGAGGAAAAAGGGAGAAAACCCCGGGGCAGGATAGGGCTACATAGATAATGTACACAATCGTGCCAAGGTTGCGTACAGTTAGAAATAAACTATTAAAAACAAAAGGAGCATAATCAACATGCATGAAAAAAGTGATTTAATCAGTATATAGGGTACTATAACAATGGCAAACAATATTTATTAGGAAATAGAATCTCTCATTTACTTATTTAATTAAAATCTGTAAATTCTCTCACGCTATAAAACAATGGCTCATTAATAAGCATTTTACTGCGGTCGTCAAGAGATTCAATTTATTTATATCTTTGAGATTTTTCGGAAGGGAATTATACAAATATATTCCTGAATAATATGGATCTCTTTGGAGAAGAGTTGTTAACACGCCCTGACGATGAATATTAGCCTTATTACGAGTATTGTGTTCGTAAACTTGACTGTTTCTTCTAAAGCAGGGGGGGATTTTAATTGTTCTGTCTTAACAAACGCGACTACTTCACAAATGTACATGCAAAGGAGAGGGAGAATGTTTCATTCTCTAAATAAAGGTTTACAAGAATTTCGAAGGTTAGATTTACATATAATCCTTACTATTCTCATTTGAATTCTTAAAGTTTGAATGCTCTGACTGGATTGGCCCCAAAAGATAATGCCGTTCCGTAAATGAGAATAAACATTTGCAAAACACGCGGCGACAATCGTGTTGACTAACAATGTTGGCTAAAATTCGGAATGCATGGCACAATTTGCACAATCAGATAATCAATATGACAATTCCATTGAGGTTGTCCTGAATACGAAGTCCTAAAAATTTTGTTATCGTGACCGTTTTTGTTTCAGTTGCGTTTAGCGAAAGGAATGTAAGAGGAAGAGGTTTGTTACATTATTGCGAAATGACATGTATAGTGTTTTATCCGTATTCACGATGAGACGATTTGAATGAAACCAAGACGAGAGGCTATATAGACATTTTTGAACATTGACGTGTTCTCATAGTAGATTTGTATCATCAGCAAAGAGAACCATTTTGCAATTGGGCGAAGTGGATGACATAATTTACGTACAATAAAAAGAAGATAGGGCCTAAAAGTGAACCTTGAGGAACTCCGCAATAAGTGGCATTGCTTCTGAAAGGTAATGTTGACATACTTCATTTTAAAGGTGGGAAATTTCAACTTGCTGTAGGAAGTAGGAAGTAGTGCTCTTTCAAGTAGGAAGTTAGCCATTGATGTGCCAATTCACGAATGCCGTATGTGTGCAGTTTTGAGACTAGAATTTCGTGATCGATTACATCGAATGTTTTCGATAAATCAAGAAAAATACCTTGTGGATTATCTCCACGGTCAAGGTAATTGGTTACATGATTTAGAAAAGAAAATATGGCGCTGTTAGTTAAACGGGATTTTCTGAAATTGTGCTGATCGTTTGAGAGAATATTATTATTCGATAAAAAGTCTAAACGTCTCTTATAGGGAGAGTTTTTCCAGGATTTTTGAGAAAGTGGGCAATAGTGATATGGGTCGATAGTTTCCAACACCCCGTTTATTTCCTTTCTTACGTAATGGTTTCACTTCAGCTTTTTTAAATAAGCCAGGAAATACACCTTCTGACAAGGAGTTATTGAAAATATGAGTGAGTGAATTCAATTTAACGAGAGAAGATTTTATTATAAATTTAGGTACATCATCTATCCCTGCTGAAAATTTATTTTTTAAAGAACTGATGACACGCATAACTTCACTAGGGTTAGTCTCGGAAGTGAACATAGAATGTGAAAGGTGTGGGGGTGTATTTGGCAGACATAGGTTTGAGTTACTGATTTCGATATTTTACCTATTTTTGAGAAATAAGAATTAAACAAATTTGATGTCTTTCGGATTTGATACAATTTTTCCATCGTCTAGTTGGGAAATGTTTTCTTGGCGATATTTTGAAGGGGATGAGTTTTTTAAATAATATTTCACATGTTTTTTGGTCCGGTTTTTCGATTCTAATATCTATCATTTTCCATCACTTATGCTGCTTTTCCACTTTTCTATGAATGGATTTATATTTACTGAAATAATCATGAAATTCGGATGGTTGGTTATTGAGTTTTTAAAGAATATAAATGACGTTTATTTTTTGAAGAAATTGTTATCCCCTGTGTTATCCTTCGATTGTGATTGTTTACTTCAACTAGCGTTTTATAGGAATGTAAGAGTCTTAATACTTTACGAGTATTGAAAAAAATACTCAGAATTTATCGTTGGTGTTTTCACAGTTATAATTTCATCCCACATTTCCTGATGTAAAAAGTTCTTAAAAATAGGTAAATGTTATCATTAAACTGTCTAGTAATCTTGTAGAGGATTTTGTGTGGTTTTAAAATATATTTTATAGTTAATATTTGGGCAAAGTGGTCTATACCCCGCGTTAAATACTTGAGAAGTATACATGAGTCTATTGTTGACAATTATCTGGTCTAGCAATGTTTGAGATGAACCAGGGAGTCGAGTGGGGTCGATTATCGTTGTAACAAGATGGAAGGAACTGATAATATTATTGAACCGATTCTTGGGATTGTGCACGGAATCCGGTTCACTGAGGAAATGATATTGAAATCACCACAAATAACAATAGATTTCGTATATTTCTGTGTTAGACGTTTTAATGCGATTTCGAAATTTAAAAAAATGAAGATCTGATTGAGGTCTGTAAATACACAAAACTGCAATGCCTTAATCGGTCAAACGGACAGCAGAGAGGTCGAAAATACCATCCAAGCAGAATGTCTTGTAACCTTACAGTGGGGAGGATAAAATGTCATTTTTAACGTAGATACATGTTCCGCCATGAGGATGATTACCTTTGAAATTTTGTCGACAGTAAAAGTTAATTAAAGAATAATTTGGAATAAGAGTACTTTTCATGTCATTATCAGAAAGCTAATGCTCTGTTAGGCGTAACAAATCGAGTGGATAGTCTAATAAGAGGATTTCAATATCTGTTACTTTGTGGGAAAGCGACTGAACATTATGATGAAATATATTTATTTTGTTTCCTCGAGGGATACAATTGAATTCAGATGGTTGAGTAGAATTTAAATTTAATTGTCATCTTCGAGCAACACATCAAACTCTCGTCCGTAAGTTATAACCGTGTTTGAGGGAGGAAGGAGTCGGGGTTGGGACAGGTGTGATAAGGGGAGGAGACTGGTCAGAGACGGGAGAAGAAATGGGAATTGGGAGAGATGGATAAAGTGACGAGGTAGCAGTGGGGGTGGGTGATGGATTTGGTGTAGGTGGAGAAAGGTAAGGTAAGGTATGTAGCTAAGAGAGAAGCGAACCGTTGTTTCCCAGACGGTCTCAGATGAAGACCGTGCCGGGTAAATTCCTTGATAGAAAGGTGGGGTTGCAGATCTACAAATGTGATGTTTCTGTCTGCCAGGTGCCGTCTTAGAGCACCTCGGAACAATGCATTACTTTTTTTCCAAACAAGCGTGAGTATTAAAGTTACAATGAATAAAATGAAAAAAATATATGCGATAATGTAAATAAAATAAAATAAATCCTAACCCACAAATTATATTTTCATTTTTATAATTAAGAAAGAAAAATTACATACACCGGTATGAAACAATGCCAATGAATTTAAAAAGTCACGTTATGCAAGGATTCTCACATTAATAACTTGATTATCAATACCAGTTTTATACTAAATTCCTCAAACTATGAATTGAAAATTAAATTATATTCTTTATGTAATTTTTCTGTGTCCATCTATGAATTAAGAGCATATTTGATAATCCTAATGTATAACATTTCCGAAATGATGCATTTCATGTAATGATTTTCAGTTATAGATGTGACGTTCGTGAACGTACGAATCCAAAGGAACGAGTCCTTTCAATGAATCGTTCACCCCAGTCGTTCCTTTTGGTGAACGGTCGTTTTTCGTTCATTTAAATATTAAAATTTTTCGCTACCTTCAGTTATTCCAGAAAATTGAGTGATATGATAGAAAAGTATTTAATAATAGCGAAACCTCTTTTATAGATTACATCAGAATAAATAAATAGTAAACACAGCAACATAACGAAATATGAGATAACGTTAACAATTTGGAATATAATAAACCTAAACTCTTTTACGCTGGCAACATAAAAACTGTAACAACAAATATTGTGTTCAACCCATCTAAAGATCATATGATATATTCAACAATACTGGATTTAATAAATCACTCAAAAGTTTTTCATCAACACCGTTTTCGATTTGTCATTTTTTCATTATTTTTGAGAAAATAGCCAGTATATATTGTTTTATATCCTCGAATAGATAATCCAACAATATTGTTCTTTATGCAATCATTATCCACACAATCTTCCAATACAACCATCAACAGTTGACATAATTCGCCGACAACTGATCATTCACAACGTAAAAATCCTCCCCGACCATCGTTCCTACTCCGAAGGGCGTTCACGAGTCCGGCCATCGTTCCTACTTCGAACACCGTTCTCGAGTCTGACCGTTGTTCTTACTCTCTACGCCGTTCACGAGCCCAGCCGTCGTTCCTAATCCCTGCGCCGTTCACGAGTCCGACACAGTCAAATTGTTCCTTCGTGTCACTGTGCTATATTGCTAGTAGCAACACACTTCACTGGGTAGGGAAGTTCTTACAGTGGTCCAGAAGGAAAGTGGCATCTTCGACACAAATCGTTCAATTGTTGTGCCCAAGGAATAAAAAAGATATCAAAAAATCACTATAAAATTAATGTGAACTAAAATCATTTCGTTTTATTCTTATATGGATATGACACAAGAATATCGGATACGCAACATCTCCATTTTCCTTTTTTTTTTTTTTTTTTTTTNTACATAGATCTGATATATAATTACCTTTATTATCTATTTCTAAGTAATATATTATATGGTGCGAGAATGTGAAATTCGTAACTTCCTCCCCCGGCAATTAGCTACCGTTGACAACGGAAAAACGTGAACGATGGAACGACATTTAGTGAACGAGAGAGGGAGTGAACGGTAAACGACTCGTTTCTTCCAGTGAACGAAATTTCGCATATCTATTTTCAGTACGTAATATTTCTACATTATCCCAATTAATTTGATGACCTTGTATTATTCTGTGTGTAGATAGAACATTTTGATTGCTGCATTTTATGTTATTATTGTTTCTTAATTCTAGTTTCAAGTGTTCTTTCTGGTTGTCCAACATAACTGTAATCACAATCTGAACATTTTATACTGTACACAACATTTTGCTTTTCATGATGATTAAAATTATACTAGTTAATTAATTTTTTATCTTATATGTTATTTTACAATCATACTCGCTAAAAATTCTATTGATGCATGTAGTGAGACATTTTTGATAAGGGAATATCACTATGTTTTTGTCATGTTGGTCTAAAACTTTGGTATTTACTTTATTCATTTTAGAAAACATGAGTCTCTTATTCAGGTATTTTTGTTTGAATTTTTGAGGATAATGGTTCATAACTAACGCTTTGAATACAAAATCCAAGTTTCTCCAGTGATAATTTTAAAACCTTGTTTACTAAACTATAAATTTATGCTACTTTCTGGCAGAAGGGATGGTAAGATTTAAAATGTAAAAGTCAATCAGACCAAGTTAGTATTTTGTACCAATCAAATTTTAATCTGTTCAATGTTCTAATAATCGTTACCTCCAGAAAATTTATTTTGTATTCCTACTATTCTTCAATTGTGAATTGTATTTTTGGATTGTAAGTGTTAAAAGTAACAATTAAATTAAAGTAAAGTTAAATTTTCTTTTGAAAACCATTAAAAATATCACTTGTAAGAATAAAATGTTTTAATTCCTTTTTATGTTTTTAAGAAGAAAATTTTATGGATATTAATTTTTGGATAATTGGAACGTTTCAATAGTAGGGATGTGATATATACGCGGTTAAAAATTACCTCCTGCACCAGTGCTTCTACACTGTAAAAGAATTTATTGATTTTAATATACTTGGTAATTGTGGAGCTTTAGCAACATTATCAAAGCATGATAAATTAAAGGTCGTTTTCATGTTGCTCATTTCTTTATTGGTGTTAAAAAGCTTTTTCGGCTGCATAGCAACCATCATCAGTAACATACACTGAAAATATAAAAATAAATAAAAATAAAATAAAAAATATAAAAATAGATACATAATATGAAAGTATATAATAATTGGGTGAAACAGTATCGAAAGAAGTGTATTTTTGGTTGTTGTTGAAATAAAGAAAGGAAAGAACAATGAAAAAA
>NNCF01132731.1:51867-63781 GCA_002313205.1 Laupala kohalensis
TTTTTCATTGTTCTTTCCTTTCTTTATTTCAACAACAACCAAAAATACACTTCTTTCGATACTGTTTCACCCAATTATTATATACTTTCATATTATGTATCTATTTTTATATTTTTTATTTTATTTTTATTTATTTTTATATTTTCAGTGTATGTTACTGATGATGGTTGCTATGCAGCCGAAAAAGCTTTTTAACACCAATAAAGAAATGAGCAACATGAAAACGACCTTTAATTTATCATGATTTTAATAAATGTTAAATTCATCTTGTACTTTATCACGCCATTGCTGTAGTACTTTTTTAAATAACTTATAACAATTTCAAAAACTATTTTCTTGCATGATTGTGTTGTCTTGTGGCTCATATTAATTTAGCTTTATGTGTACTCAACTTTGGCACGGTTGTGTACATAAATTCTGTAGCCCCATCCTGGCCAAGGTTTTTCTCCGTTTTTCCTTCGGGTAGAGGCGGATTTATTATACATGTTCTCTAGACTTTTGTTTATTGAAACAAGAAAGGTTTATTGAAACAAGAAATCGTGAATTTAGTGTTATTTCAATTCTTATGATTTGTATACACTATAATCAGAATGATCTATAGTTGGATAATAATTCGTACATGTGAAATAAATTTTTTGTGCTATATTACAAATATGTTGATATTCTATTAGTATTATAACTCGTAGCTAACTTTTTATTGTATCTATGAATTTTTGCTGAAATTTTTAAACCTGCCTTTTCCTAGGGGCCCTTTATCAGAGTTGATGGGATGGTCCCTTGTTTGCTTCCGGAGAGTAAATTAGTTTATTGTCCTCCACTTGGTCATACGCAGTTTGTACTGTTTTTGACAATAAATTTATTATTATTATTTTAAAAAATCTATAACTCACAATTGTATGAATAATTTTTTCTTTTATTTTTATACTTATTAATGTCACATATCGACAAATATTTTGTAACTATTTTATTATTTATTTATTTTGTAACTGTTATGTACTTAAATTTTTATCTTGTAATTCCATTGTAATTCTACTTTTAAATTACATCAGACCCAGAATATGATACCAAACTAGCAGCGAAATGTTGGCCATATATTAGTGAATGCTAATAAAGTATTACATTAAAAATCGATTGTCTATAATAATATTCGCATATTTATTGGCCTTCATGTATAAAATCTGTTCAAGGTTTTGAACGGTTTCGTATTAGTTTTAGAGATAAATAATGATAATAATAATAATAATAATAATAAAAACAACGGGCATGGGACTGGGAATGTTCATGAAAGGAAAACCACATTCTAACTATATGAAAATCATCGAAAAATCTGATGAAAACAAAGCACCCACTAAATCCTTATGTGGAGTAGGAAAATCGTATCAAGAAGAAACTTTCGGCAATGAAAACTCACAGAACCAAAAACTGCCACTGCACAAGCCAAAGAACTGTCCAATCAACAGCTCAAGCACACATGGCAAAAAAAATCTTCATGGTCAATTTACCAAAAGGATTACGCTGAAGGTATTGATGAAGCAGGCTCATTTTCATGGCTAAGAAATGGTAGCCTAAAAGGAGAAACGGAATCTCTTACTACTATTCTGGACCGAGCAATAAGGACCAGGGACTACGAATAAATATTACATCAGGGCACAGATGGCGTACGCCGACTGTGTAGAGAGAAACAAACAATCGACCACCTAGTTTCAGAATGCCCCATTTTGGCTAAGAATGAGAAATACTGGTTTTGAAAGAATATTTGGTAGGGCATAACTGTTTGTTCATATATACATTGGCATATATGTAAAGCTTTCGGGTTCACAGTGAAATAAAACTGGTATGAACACAAACCTAGTTCTTTGAACTCCAATGCGAAAGCCACAATCCTCTGGGGCCAAGCAATAAATATTGACAGGACAATGAATGTAAATAGGCCTGACATTGTTCTGGAGGATAAGGAGAGTAAGGAATGTCTTCTTAAGGATGTTTCTGTTCCCAACGACATGAATGTTGTGAGCAAAGAAACAGAAAAACTGTTCAAATATAAAGACCTGGCTATTGAATGCCAAATAATGTCGAGAATGAAGACAAAAGTCTGCTCTATCATTATCGGAGCCACGGGAACAGTGGTCAAAGATATAGAAGACAATCTTCAGAAAATTCCTGGACAGACCTATTTATCTGAGGTGCAAAATATAGCCATTCAGGGGACGGCTCATATTATCCGGAAAGTATGCCCCAAAAAATTTCTCTAGGAGACACAGCTTAAGGGAAGTGGAACTTCCTTGAACGCATTCCGAAATACCAGCTATGCTGAGAAATATGTTATTACAATATTTAAGTTATTAGAAAACAATGCGTAACAGCTATGTTCCCGTTCAAAACCTTTGTTATCTGGGCTGTCTATAGATGACTGCAAAAGCTTAGTTGAACGTCGCATGACGAAACAAAGAGAAAGAGTTTATTGCGATAAATAGTTTGTTATCTAACAATATGCGTTTCAGTTTATTGTGAACCTTGATTTACAGAAATCAAAATTAAAATTTTGATACATAGTTCGAAAAGGAAAATTAATACAACTAGTACGGCCTAATACTACAAAGTTTAGGGACAGCCAAAAAAAGATATATTTATTTCTAATTTGGCAAATAAGTTGGAATAAATTACTTGATGAGCGGCACAGGTACAAATTCATAACGGATCTAACGTATGAACACTAGTAAGTGGTTTAAATCAAATAAGATTATTAAGTTTTTAGGCTAGAATTTAAAGAATATTTAGCACGATTGAATATTAAAGAATATAACAATTGTCCTTGCAAGAAATATGTTAAAACAGTCATGTATGTAAATAGTAATTGTAAGATGTGTAGTAATGAAACAGGGTATTATTTACGGGAAGTGGAAAGGTAGGGGACTGTTGAACATGTGTTTTAGAAAATAAGTTAGCACAGAAGAGAGAAACTAGATGTTTGATTATTGCGTTTACTGTAAGCTGGAAAATACATTAAAATACTTCACTGAGAACTTGCACAATGACTTTTTAAAATGTGAAATATAATCTCGTTTGGGGGTAAGGAGTCGTTCAACGAAACAACAGAAGGATGCCAAAATATTATGGGGCTCTTGAAGTGAAACTCTGTTTTCGAACCTTGTTAGTTAATACAATGGAATGGCATGTTGAAGTAATTGCTAATGCTTATGTAATTTGTTTGCTCGTCGAACCGTTGAGTCGAAAAGAAGTGGAGAATCGAGAGATTGCTGCTGTGCGTTAATATTACGCTGAAGGTATAAACTTACAAATTTATTGTCAAAAAAGCAGTACAAACTGCGTATGACCACTTGTAGGACAATAAACTAACTTACTCTCAAGAAGCAAGAAAGGGACCATCCCATCAATTCCGATCAAGGGCCCTAACGCAGAGGCGGGTTAAAAATTTTCAGCAAAAATTCCGAGATAATATAAAAAGTTAGATGCGAGTTATAATACTAATGGAATGTCAATGTTTGTAATTTAACGCAAAAAAATTACATGTACAAATTATTATCGATCTATAGATTATTCTGAGTACTGTGTTTAAAAATCATAAGAATTGAAATAACACTAAATTCAATAAACCTATCCCTAGACAAAAGTCTAGAGAACATGAATAAGAAATCCGCCTCTACCCGAAGGAAAAACGGAGAAAAACCCGGGCCAGGATGGGGCTACAGAATTAATTTACACAACCGTGCCAAAGTTGAGCACACATAAAACTAAATTAATTTGAATCATAAGACACAACAATCATACATGAAAATAGTTTTTGAAATTGTTATAAGTTATTTAAAAAGTACTACGCAATGGCGTGATAAAGTACAAGACGAATTTAACTTTTATTAAAATCAATAAATTCCTTTACATTGTAGACGCACTGGTGCAGGAGGTAGTTTTTAACCGCGGATTTGAAGATATTCAATTTCATAATATCTTTTATATTCTTGGGTAGGGAATTATTTAGAACGATTCTCGAATGATAAGGTAAGAGTGGTTGACACTCTAGGACGATGAATATTATTTCTATTGCGAGTATTGTGTTCGCGAACGAGACAGTTTCGTATCAAGCAAGGGTGGCACTTCAGTAATTCGGTCTTAACAAACACGACCGTTTCATAAATATAAATGCAGGGAAGTGTTAAGATATTTAATTCCTTGAATAAAGGTTTACAAGAGTTTCGGGGGTGAGATTTACAAATTATCCGAACTATCCTNGCTCTGACCGGAATTGGCCCAGAAGATAATGCCGTAACGTAAATGGGAGTAAACGTTCGCAAAATATACGCAACGGGAAATACGTGGACTAAATACGTTAACTAGGATTCGGAATGCGTAACACAATTTGCTTAATTGGGAATTAAGATTGTCGACGTGACAATTCCATTTTAGGTTGTCTTGGATACGGAGACCTAAGAATTTTGTAACAGTTTTTCATTGTGTTCCTTTTAAAGAAATAGAAACCTGAGGTAAAGATTTTGTGATACTATTGTGAAATGTCATAGACACTTTTTTGTCAGTGTTTACTATGAGACGATTTGCATGAAACCAAGTCGAAAGGTTAGACAAAACTTTTTGAGCTTTGGCGTGTTTACATAGTAAATCAGTGTCATCAGCAAAAAGAACCATTTTGCAATCTGATGTGGATGATGACATGTCGTTCACATACAATAAAAACAGTATAGGACCGAGAATTGAACCTTGGGGTATTCCGCAAGTAAGTTGCTTTGTTTCTGAAAGACAACGTTGAAGTATTTTATTTTTAGTATAGGATATTTTGACCTGTTGATATCTATCTTTTAAATAATTAGTTAGCCATTGATGTGGAAGTCCACGAATGCCTAAAGAATGCAATTTGGGAAGGAGAATTTCGTGATCGATGACATCGAATGCTTTGGATAAGTCAAGAAAAACACCCTGAGGATTTTCTCCGCGTTCAAAAGATGAGGTAACATCGTTTAAGAAAGAAAATATGGCTCTTGTAGTGCAATATGATTTTGTGAAACCGTGTTGATCGTCAGGGAGAATGTTATTTCGGTATTGTAAATTTCGCTTACAAGAATGAGGGATGTACTATGGAAATACGAGTAAAAGATGGCGTAACCTAACCATTAGAATGAGAGAAACAATACATAAAACAACTTTTAATTTGGAAGGTCTTATGTTTACATCGCGAGGAAAGATATATAATGCGTTTATAAAAGTCAGAAGTGCGTCACAGCAGATGGGGTGAATGTTTATAGAATGCTATGGGAATTTCGTGTGCTCGGAAAGGATATATTGGCAAATATTTAAAAAAATGACTGATACCCGAAGTTGTGAGAAGATAATGGAGGCCAAACATTTACGTTTGAACCCCCCTGTATTAACTGTTTGGGGCAGAAGTAGTTGTAGTATTACAAAGAAAACATTTTACAGTAAAGTTTTAATTACATTACTAACCAAATTAATTTTTTTCATTATAGTTTAAAAATGAATATTAGTGATATAGAAGTAATAATAATATTCAGAATTACAGATTGTGTAAAGGGCATAACTATTAGAGAAATATTTATTATATTAAAATTTATCGCACTATATTCCGACGCCTGACGTACCTGGTAATGTTTTGCGACGGGCACTGTGGAAGACTTCGGGACCCACGGAATTTCAGTACTGTAATAGAGAACGAAAACAGAAAAAAGTCATGTTTCGCTTTTGGAGCGGCAATTGTCATTTTTATACTTTCATCTTGCAGGCCAATGGACCAAGCTGCCTTGAAGAATGCTGATGTACTCATACTTACTGGACTGACACAAACACCTACTGCAAATCCGGATTCCATGCTTGGAGAGCTCTGCATGACAGTAGGTGTGTCTAATTTATAAGATATAATAAAATAAAATGACTCTCTTCCGTGACGAGGCTCAGGTCGTCAGGCGTGCTCTTCCGCCTGACCGCTAGTTTCATACATACAATACATACAACTTTTTTTTTCATTTTCTTTTGGTTGGGTTCAAACACCTTGTCTTTGTAGCGACATACAACATATACAATAATATAATAAAACATTCATACACCTTACATACATGAATAAATGAGTAAAATGGGAGGATAAATTCTACTTTACGCTGGGGTAGCAATTAAGCGATCATCCCGGAAAAATCCCAGAAGAAAAACAGGAATTAGAATGATGGTTTAGTACCGAACACATAAATCACAAAAACTTGAAAACTAAATAACACAAAATAAAAAAAATACATAAGAAAAGTTACATAATATATTTAAGAAATATTGCATAAAAATTCATAAGAAATGTTACATCAGATGTTCCATGCAATGTTTAATATATTAGAGTTAGAATTTAGTGTAAATTGTAATGCAATTTTAGTTTTGTCACTAACATTAATATAATGTGTTCAATGTGTAATTCAATGTGTCCTAATGAAATGTAAATTCTTAATGAATGAATGACTTTGATATCTCCTATAAGTGAGGTTATTGTGATACATTACAATACAGACAAAATGATGCATTTAATGATGGACACATTTGACAAGGATTCTGAGTGAATAGAACAATGAGTGGTTGGCTATTGAAGAGAATAAGCTCCGACTTATCAAATCCTGTTAAGTCATGGAGCAGTTTCTGTAGGTCAGCCAGGCGCGACGAAGTCTTGCTGACCCGCCTGCGCATAGGACATTGTTCTCTCATCGGTATTTTTTGCTATTTGATGATGAACCCGTTTTTGAGGAGTGTAACTCTTCTCTGACTGTACGTCACTACTAAGTGATTGCAGAAAATACATGAGAATACGGAGACAAATTGGTCTGGCTGCAGATTTACCAACAATTCTCGGAATTGAAACGGATGATTTAATAAACTATTGAATTTTTTAAGTAGATCGGGACTCCTCACTCGTTCTCGGAAGGGTTTTAATTTGCATTCTTCTTTTCGCCTTTTTATTCTTTTCCGTGGTTTAAAATTTATAATTTTCAGATTTTTTTCATTTTCGATATAATGTATTGGGCAACTGTTTCTATTTCTTTTCTTTCTATTTGTTGACTTCAGGAAGGTTTTTTAGTGGGTATGGTCGAGATATTCGGCGAGTCCCACACACGGGGGAGAGTCACTACGGCACTTTTCTATTGCGCGAAACTGCATTTTTTTTGCACTTGCAAGGGCTCTAATGACCTCGACGGGCCCTAAAACCTTAAAAAATGAAACATTTTAACAATATGTTTATTGCTAGAAATATAAAATTAGAAACTGAATCGTTTTTAAGAAACAAAACGGATACCTGATTTAACTATAACTATGAAGAAACATTATATATATACTGTAAGAATCGATTAATTCTTGAATATTAATTAAAATAATAAAGTTATGAAAGACGAGAATGTTTCGGAAGCTTGCGGAATCGTACCGCGAATGCTGCTACGGTGCTGTAGTGGAAAGGGGGGGAAGGTCAGAACCGCTGTAGGAGGCACAGGGCTTTGTGTTTCCTTGTTCAAAGGACAGACCATAAAACTCAGCGAAGAGAAAAGTGTCTGCGTTCTACGCATTATTTTTGGCCAGAAGTGGAAGGGAGCTAGAAAACTGCTGTTGTATAATAAATAACGTCGTTAGAAGTGGAACTGCAAAGGAACGGAAAATCACGCGATATTTTTAAAAGAGACGAGATCAGTGTTGGTGGCAGATCTGGGTTCTAGCACGCAGCTGCAAGTATGACGCAGATCGTGGGTGAGAAGACAGGTAGAGATTTTTATGAGTTGAAAGGATGACAAAAGATAGCGACCCGGAGAGCGGAGGTGTGAGGAGCTAAACCCTGAGCTTTTAGAATTGTCAAGTAGTTGACGAACACCAGAAGCCCAGTGACGGCTTGGCGAGCGTTGTGGAACCGTAGAGAAAGAATGTTAATGAAATGGGCGTGTCATTTTAAAATTTGGAAAATTGTCTAAATTTAGTATTGTATTATTATAATTAAAAAGCGTCGGGTTTGGTTCACTGAGAGGAGGGTTGAAAAAGATGACGCTGTGGAAGTGTGAAAGTTTCCTAAGAAGGTACCTTACGATTGGCCAGGGACACACACTCGTCATGTAAAGAATAACCAATGACGATGACTCCACGTGGAGTAACTTTTAATATTTTTGGGTAGTGTTACATCGTTTTCGAAAACGAAGCACGTGAGCAAGCTTCTGAGCGACAGGATGGGGTCGAGCTGATATATTTTCGCGTAGAGACGCTTCGTGATCATATATCACATCGTAACTACATCATATTAGAGCATCTTTTAAGAGCAGTACTATCATTATTCGCAGAACATTCTGGTTACTGCATTATCTCACTGATCATTACATCATGAGATGTACTTTGAAATTTTCAACCATTAGGCATTGAAGTTTTTAAATTCAAGTTGTCACTTAAGTGACAACTTGAACTCATCTAAATTTTACGAAGTTGTCGAAACTAACTTTTTAAAGTTTCTCCAAAGACTAGTTGGAAACTTGACGTTAGTTTGCTCTTCACTGAGTGGCCACACAAAGAAATTCTGATCGTCTCGACAAGTTTCAATGAACTTGGGAACACCACGAGAGCTTGGCCTCAGACGATGTATGAACTTCCAGCTGGGAACGAGAGAGGGATCTTCACACGAGTCAATTCTATCCTTCTTGTTCTTCGATGACTACAGCCGAGATCCGGCTCGGGCCTCACCTGAGTCGCCTCCAATTCCTCGTGTCTTCTGCCGCCCGTTTCCACAGTCTAACTCCCAGCTGCTCTCTTGCGTCTTGGGATATTCCCTCTGTCCATCTCTTTCTCGGCCTACCCACCGAGAAATCTTTCCCAAATCCTCCCAAAATCCTTCCTTCAATGAATCTTAGGTATACGTGAGCTGGGCATGCGTTGCACATGTCTAGCCCATTCCAATCTGCGGAGTTTTGTGTTTTATGACCTCTGTCGTGTAGAGTAGAGTTCTTTGTTGTTGCGTCTTCGCCACTGCCCATTATCATGCACTGGCCCATATATGGCTCTCAATATTTTCCTTTCCTATATAGCGATTTTATTCTCTGCACCTTGTGTTCCAGGTTTCACAGCCGTAGCATAATACTGTTCTTATTATGGTTTTATATAATGTGATTTTAGTTTTCCTACTCACATTTTTATTTTGAAATACGGATCTCAGTGCGTAATATGACCTGTTTGCTGTCATTATTTTTTGGTGGATCTCTACGTCTTCTTTGTTCTCCTCTGTCATTACGGAGCCCAGGTATTTACATTCTTTGATCAACTCAATTTTTTCCCTTCAATGATGACATCAGGGGTTACCACCTTCCTCGATTAGAACATTAGTTTTATTTGTATTGGCAGTGAGGCCCACCTCTTCTCCTATTTCTTGCAGCTCTAGCACAATCTTATTTACTTCCCTTACCGTCCTTCCTATTACGTTTAAATCGTCCGCATACCCTACTATTTGTACTGTTATACAGAAGGGTGCTGCTCGTATCTACATCCAGATGTTTCACTACCCAGTCTAACACAATATTAATTACAATGGGTGCTAATCCATCTCCTTGTTTTAAACTTTGGTGTTTTTCAAATCCTCCGTTCTACTACCTTGTAATGCTACCTCTGCCTTTGTGGTGGCCGCAGTTAGATACACCAGTCTGATAATTTTGTGTGGTATCCCTTGATTTTTTAATATTTTATTTAATTTCTCCCTTCGTATACTGTCATACGCCTGTTTGAAATCAACGAAAATGTGGACTATATTTATGCCATGCTCCCAGCATTTTTCAGATAGCTGTCTCACTGTAAAAAATGGAGTCTATTGTTGATCTCCCGGGTCTAAACCCCGCCTGGTATTCTACTAATATGGAGTCTGTATAATCCTGTAATCTTTTCTTGATAATATATGTGAGAACTTTGTATACAGTACATAATAGTATTATGCCTCGATAATTTTGGCATTCTAACTTATCGCCTTTCTTTTATATTGGACATATTATGCCAGTGTTCCACTCTGCTAATAAAACTTCTCTCCACACCTGTATAAGCTGCCACATCGTTGTAATCACCTCTTTGCCTCCTGCCTCAATCAGTTCTGCTGGAAGCCCATGTATACCGAGGGCTTTATTATTCTTTAAGGATCCCACCGCTTTTTGTACATCCCCCCTGGTTGGTTCTATAACCGGGCTCTCGTCTCCTTCCACTCCTCCTTCCTTGCTTGCAGCCTCTTACCCGTACTGATTGGGGTTTAGAAGATTACTAAAGTACTCTACCCATCTCATTTTGGTTTCCTCCTGCCCAGCTGCTATCGCTCCCTCGTTATTCCTATTGAAATTTGTTTTGGGGGCATATCCTTTCTTAAAACTGTTAATTACTTTATATGCTTTGGCCGTTGGTCATTCCTTTGAAAGTTGTCCTCAATTTGCTTGAGCTTCTGTTGGATGTACTTTTCTTTTTTCTACACAATTTGGTCGCTATCCGCCGCTCGCCCTCAATCTAATGTGCTAGGTGTGCTGTTGCTTGGTATCTTCACTACATTTATTCAGGTACATCGTCTTGTGTTTGGGAATTGACATAGTGAGGGAATTTTGGAATCTATTAGAATTTAAATATTTGAACTCTTGCCAGATGAGCTGGGTACTGAGTTTCAATAACTTTTTTCAGCATAGTGAGGCAACGCATGTAGCGTCTTTGCTTGATTCGTAGTATTCCGTAATATTCATAATGATGAGATACGGAATCAATTTTTTAAAATAAAAAATGTAGCGTACACGTGTTTTGTATGGACTGGAGTTTCTTGTCACATTTCTTGTAAAGATCATTTTACACTGTATCACAATAGTCAATATGTGGGTAGATAAGTAATTCTACTAACAAAACTTTAGTTGTGGTTGGTAGATATCTTTGTAGACATTTCAAGACATGGAAGAAGAAAATTTCTTACTAATACACTGAACATGGCAATCCCAAGTCAGTTTTGTTTAATATTACTCCAAGATTTCGAACTTCTGAGTACCATTAAACAGGTGAAGTATTTGATAAAATAGGAGACACCTTGATACTCTCTAAGATGTTATGAGAAAAAGCCGATCCGACAACCATTGCGTGTGATTTGGAAGGATTACGTTTATGACCATTTTTAGTGAACCAGTCTTGAATAACACTACGATCGTGGTTTACATTCTTAATAAATTCCTTTATCTCTGTTTTCTTACCTTTATCGTACATTTGAAAATAATCAGCATACATATGATGCGAACAAAATTTTAAGTTTATTGAGTTGTGATCTGCATATATAAGAAATAACAACGGTCCTAGAATTCATCCCCGAGGAACACCGCTATTTAAACATTTCATGTCAAATGATTCATTTTTCTTTATCATTACTTGTTTATGACATCCGAGATAATTGTTTACCCAAGACGCTGCTGATTCAGAGAAACCAATTTTTCGACATTTAGCTAACAAGGTATCATGATCCACGGAATCAAAAGCTTTGCTGAAGTCATGAAGTACGAGGACGGAGACACTGACATTTCGAATGTCCTCGGTTACTTTAGGCAACGCGTAATGCAAGTCCCTGACCAACCAGAACGTTTCTTTTTGGAAAATTCGTTACTCCATCGGCGGCGTCTCTGCCAACCGTTTTTTCACGCAACGCTTTTTAGGATAAAGGACTCCAAGTCTGGACATGTTCGGCGTTGTAACCGCCACCCACGCTTTCACACCAGTCGCGTCTGCAACTCACTCCAATTATCGCAGCCTTTGGGGAGTTTATTATGTTATTGTTTCCGAGCGAGGAGTCGGCCCTGCGGTCGAAGGTACACCGGTCATTGGCGCTCCCTGTTACTATAAGCGGGAACTATTCTAACTTCTCTTCAACTGTTATCGGCGGGAC
>NNCF01132732.1:0-19813 GCA_002313205.1 Laupala kohalensis
TTAACTTTTATTAAAATCAATAAATTCTTTTACAGTGTAGAAGCACTGGTGCAAGAGGCAGCTTTTAACCGCGGATTTGAAGAGATTAAATTTCATAATGTCTTTTTTATTCTTAGGCAGGGAATTGTATAGAAAGATTCCCGAATGATAAGGTCCTTTTTGGCAAAGAGTGGTAGACACTCTACGGCGATGAATATTATTACTATTGCGAGTGTTGTATGAAATTGACTTCCACTTTTAAAGTTAAAATAAATAATTTGATGAATAAAAGGATAGTAATAGTAATAATAATATTAATAATAAGAAAGATTAAAATAATAATAATAACAATAATGTAATATACATAATAAAATGCAATGATCGTAATGAAACAAGTAAATAATAAATAAATTAATTTATTGTCAAAAAACAGTACAAACTGCGTATGACCACGTGAAGGGAAAAACACTAATTTACTCTCCGGAAGCAAGCAAGGGACCATCCCATCAATTCCGATCAAGGGCCCTAAGGCAGAGGCGGATTCAAAAATTTCAGCAAAAGTTCCTAGATAAGATAAAAAGTTAGCTGCGAGTAATAATACTAATAGAATGTCAATATGTTTGTAATTTTACGCAAAAAATTACATGTACAAGTTGTTATCGAACTATAGATTATTCTGGGTATAGTGTTTAAAAATCATAAGAGTTGGGAAAAAACACTAAATTCACGATTTATTGTTACAATAAACACACCCCTAGACAAAGCCTAGAGAACCTGTATGATAAATCCGCCTCTACCAGAAGGAAAAACGGAGAAAAACCCGGGCCAGTAAAGAATAATATAACACTAGAATACAGGAGCACAAACCAAATTTAAAATCATATGAATAAAGTTTAGTAAATTCACATTGTATTATTAATTAATGGATTCGAATAACACATTAATATTAGACAAAGACACAGAAAAAAAACTATTGAATATTTACAATACAATTTTGAAACATGTTTTTGTGATTTTTAAAAATATTTTGAGTTTATATTTACGATCAATAACATGTTCAATTGTTCTGTTGCTATGTTACAATTTGTTGCGCTCGATAACGACGAACGTCGAGACGCTAAGAACAAAAACCGTACAAAAATATATCAAAATCACACATAAATTGGTCGTTAGTCGTGATGTATTTATTCCTTCATCTTGATCACATAATGAAGAATTAGTTCTCCGATTTTTCACTTCAGTCTTGGCCTCCGATTGAGTGTCCGCATTAATGGAAGTGAAGAGCGAGGAAAATTACCCACGTCGTAGTCAAGTGGATGTGTAAATACGGGAGTGAGGGTCGAGGTCGTCCAAGTTGCATATAAGCCGCTGATACTAATGAGAAGCACCTCAGTTTTGTTCCTGGTGCCAGAAGCAACAAATCCGTCACAATGCATTCCTTCACCTTGGTGATGTGTCTGGTGATTGCCACGGCGGCATCGGTGATGGTGAGTATATGTCACCTCGGTGAGATTTGGGCTATTCTACAGAAAGGTCCGAAACACCCTATCCTGTTAGGTTCGGATTTTTTCAAAAATCTGTTTTGCTACTACAACCAGTGATGTAGCGAATTTAACAGTGCGAGAACGCTGAATTTCCCATGATCCCAATTTCCAATTTTTCAAAAGGGAGTCTTCCATCTCCCCCCCCTACACAAACACAACGGAAATTTCTTAAAAATTGATGAGCTGATTTTTTCATTTTAACTCCTTCTGGAATCGATTTTCGGCGCTAGAAAGTCACCATTTCTGTAATATAAAAACGGATAGGTGTGTATTTTTCTTAGCTAATACGTTTTTTGAATTACGAATCTCGAGTTATATTTAATATGGCTCTCTCACTGTCGTAGTAAAATCAATGTCTGTGTTTAAATTATATTGAAACCCTTAAAAATGAAACATTTTTGTGTTGGAAGTTTTGAGGAACGTAGCGGACAGCTTCTACTGTTTTGCAGAGCACTTGCCAAAATCAAATGGTTTTGGAAGAATAACAACCTACTCCTCTTATGCGTTACCCCGGTCTCTTGCGGTACTCAAAAATTTATTTGTCAAATTCTCTTTCTTTTAACGTTGCTTAAAATAAACTCTTATGTAAATATTTAAGTAAAAAATGTGTATTCCAAAAACCAGAGCCGGAACGACGTTCCGACGCGATCCAGCACCATGACACCACTGACTAAAACATATGGATACATATGAATTAGGGGACCAACTTAACTATATGGTCCAACACCGTACAAAAATATCCAGATGAGATATGGAAAAACGGCTTTTTTTGCCATGATTCTGGAAGGGACTTTGTTCTCGGAAATTACAAATTGAATAATTTTATGTGAAAAATAATTCCCAATTCATTATGAGTGTGTGGTTAAGTAGGCATTACGGTGTTTACTGTCTTCTATAGGGACGTAAATTTTGTATCACCACTTTTAAATGAAAACCCCTATTTTTAAAATGTTCATAATTTTTGAGACTACTGAAATATGCAGATACAAAAAAAAACTGATTTCCCGGGGTATAGATTCACAAGGAAATGCGTGTATTAGGGACCAGCTGGCTGAAATATGAACTGTCCTTGGGAATAATTGAGGAGGATACCTCTTGCTGTTTTGTTTCACTACTTATGATGTAATGTTACTGTTGGCATATTATAAATCCAACGTTAACTAAAATGTTTGTCAAGTTTTTTATGCTAAATATATTCAACGTGGTTTCTTCAAAGACGATGAAACAAAAACCAGTAAAGGTTCGGCGAAGAACTGAAGAGTGTAACTGTTCCACAACCTGCTTGCAAGTTTTGACTACCCATTTTGTGTGTCTGCATATTCAGAAATTACAAAAAGGGGTACTTTAATGTCATAGGTCGTGGTTTGTGGTCAATCAGTTCCAGAGAAACATGTATTGTCATAGTAGTTGACTGGACTGATACGGGAAGAACAAGAACAAGAACAGAGAATAAAGTAATATGAAAAATTAAAAAAAAAATAGAAAATAAAAAACGGGAACGTAAAATGTAGAAATGTGTTGATAATGTATAAAGCTGAATTCCATCAAGAACTTGTAAATTGACTTAACGAAGATATTTTTTTAAAAATATCATGATCTTTCTGCTATTGATAATTATATTAATTCATTCATATAAGTCTTCTGTATAAGAGTTCTACGATGAAGTGATACGATTTTAATTAGATTTTTTGTGATCTTTCTCCATCTTGTTACGAACATTTTAAAAGCTATAGTATATTTAGCTGTGTTGTAGCTTTTACTTAT
Source organism: Laupala kohalensis (assembly GCA_002313205.1). NCBI lineage: Eukaryota > Metazoa > Arthropoda > Insecta > Orthoptera > Trigonidiidae > Laupala > Laupala kohalensis. The sequence continues at coordinate 3,288 of NNCF01132732.1, forward strand.
CTACTTAAGCTAAATACTAGATATACGGAATGATCCCGAATTCATGGTACTAACTTTGAGTGTTTGTAGAGGATATGTTTGGGTGCAAGTGACGCCGTAAGACGCTAACTCGAGAAATGGGAGACGAAATGTTTATTCACAGCGTCGTTCACTAGTAGAATGTTTACGATAACTGTTCAAAATGGCGTCCACCAACAGTGATACATGCTTGACAGTGTCGGTGGATCTATTACCGTATACATTCGGGTATTTCACGCACACGTGTAGCAGCTACAGATATTCGAGCGGCGAGATCCCCATCTGAGTCGCATACACGAGACGCCTCACCGCGCCACTTGCGCCTATGCGTTCGCATGATTGTTACCGACCTTGAAAATTTGTGCCATGAATTCGGGATCATGCTGTATTTATTGTAAAGGTGCTACGTTCCAGTCTCAGTGGTTTATCATGGATAACATTATTTTATAAGAATGTTTAAGTACGATTTGATTGAAAGTAGTGTTCATTGTTAGCTTCGTTTTGTGTAATAATGTAGTGAATATATTGTAAGATAAGAGTTTTGTTTATAAAAAAAAGGTTGAGTTTCCAATTATAACATATTGTCTTTAAAAATTATGTAAAGTGATAAATGAATCTAAAAAAATATAATTTTTGTAACATATTTTGTCCGGATATTTTCCTAATAAATGAACGCAAGCTTCCGACGCAAAAAACTTTTACTTTGTATTACATGTATGGTAAAATTTCAGTGGTGTTATTGTAATATTACATTTCAGATAGATACAATTATCTCGATAAAAACATTGTTTACTATCTCAACCACATACTTAATTTTATCAAAATGGCTATATATGTATATATAAACATAAACCATACAGCCCTATTGCTCAGACATTAAAATGTCCTTTGGATTACATAAATGTGCAACCATTCACATTAATACAGGTAAATTCATGACCGGAAAAAATTATAAATTGTCATCATAATCATTCATAAAATTTCTAAGATCAGAACAAAGTTGTATGTATCTCGACTTCTTACAAAATAATAAATTTGACCACTCAAATGTGTGTGTATGCGAATACTGTTTTTTTTCTACTTCTTAATAATATATAAACATTATCTTCTGTTGGAAGCTTTGATCTTGAATACTAAACGAGTTATAGACTTTGTTCTTCTATTCGTACGAAGAAGAGTTATTCTATTTGAAATAAAAGCTACGTGAAAACCTGATACTTTTTAATGTTATTCATGAAGTGAAAGGAGTAATAAATTATAAAATTTGAATTTATTGTCAAAAAAGCAGTTACTTCCTGCGTATCATCACGCGGAGGACGACAAACTAATTAAGTCATCGACATTACACTGTTCCAAGAAAAGCAAACGAAGTCTAGAACATTTGGTTTCTCTTTGGTTTCGATTTTACAAACAATGGAGAAAATTGGATAAAAAATTAGAGGTCGCGTAAGACGAAAATGTTTTTTGAAGAAAAAAGCTTTTTGTGAAAATGTACGTTTCTTAAAAAAACATTAAATTTTCATGATTCTCCCTGAAATTTGATAAACAACACTCCTGTTTTTCATTCAATGCGAAACCTGCTCGCTGATTGTTGTAGGAAAACCAACTAATAAAAATTTAGCGCAGAAAGTAGCAGAGAAGCTGATGAAATTCAAAGATTTTGCTATCGAAATTAGTAGGATGTGGGGAGTTAAAACCAAGATTGTCCCTCTGTCATTGTGGGTTCCCTTGTTGCGCTATCTGTAAAATTTAAAGAAGCGATTAGATTCCGTCTCAGGCAAACCAAGAGAACGGGGAACACAAAGAGAACACTCTTTTTGGCACAGGTCACACTTTAAGGAAGTGCATCTAATCCTTTAGAGCTGGGGTTAGAAAGTTCAACTAGATTTAGAGTTGTGAAGTGATCACTACATCAATAAAATACAATAATAATAATAATAATAATAATAATAATAATAATAATAATAATAATAATAATACTGATGTTTACTTCATTTACAGTTTTTCGGATAACAATTTGGTACTGGCCAAGGAGAAGAAAGGTGTCGAGATCTCTATGGGTTGCAAAGAACAATTTGTTATTGACTTATTTATCTCAACACAAAGTCGAAAAATATCAAGAAATTTATCCATAGCACATATTGACTATGAGAAAGCATTCGATTCAGTGCCTAACTTATGGTTAATTCAGATTCTCAAAATATATAAGATCAATTCAACAATAGTCAATTTCATGGAGGGAGTAATGAAAAACTGGATGACCACAGTACATCATGTATATAACACTACCTGTAACATACCAATTCGAAGAGGGATTTATTACGGTGCCTAGTTTGGCCTGGCTTTGAATCCATTGCCGAGACTTCTCAATGAAACGCAATTTCGTTACAAATTAGTAACAAAGCACAAAACTTCTCAAATTACCGATCCCAAAGTATATGGATGACATATTGGTGTTTTCTAACTCTCCAGCTAATTTGCACAGCCTTCTAAAAACCACACAGCCCTATTGCTCAGACATTAAAATGTCCTTTGGATTACATAAATGTGCAACCATGAACATTAATACAGGTAAATTCATGACCGGAAAAAATTATAAATTGTCAACATAATCATTCATAAAATTTCTAAGATCAGAACAAAGTTGTATGTATCTCGACTTCTTACAAAATAATAAATTTGACCACTCAAATCTCAAAAAATGTTTCCAAAACAAGTATGAAAAAAGTCTAATTTCAATTTTTTACACGCAATTAAATGCAAAAAGATTTAATATGGCAATAAATAGCTGGGCAGTATCCGTTCTAGTATATACATTTGGAATTGGTAATTGGTCCCTCACAGATCTGGACAACATCAATAGAAAAACGCGCACTCTGATGACAAAATTTAGAAGACACCATACCAAAGGATGTGTTGACTGCATGTACCTGCCAAGGTCAGAAACGGGAAGGGGTTTTGTTAGACATAAGATATATTTGTCATTTACACTTCACAAAAATAAGAAATTATTTCAAGAGTAGTCACTACTCTCTTCATCAGTTACTTTTCGTTTAGATAAAGATTACACTTCCATAAACTTATCGGAAAATTTTGAACTACCTTTAAACTATATCAAATCCCGTGGTGCAAAATGTCTTGCTAAACCCTGGTACAGAAAATTCCAAATTTCTCTGCAGGATGAAAATGTTGAAGAGAAAGGATCAACATTATGGCATAAACACGACAAACAATGCAGAGACTGAAGGATATATGAGTGCTACACAAGATCAAGCATTCCTAACTAGATAATACAGAAAAGAAATTCTGCATGAAAATGTCGATGGATTATGTAGAGCATGCCACACTTGCAATGAAACAATCCACCGCATCGTTTCGGGTTGCCAAGTACTCGTCAACATAGACTACACCTGCAGACATAATCAAGTCACCAAATAATTCACCAACATCTAACTAAGACCTTTAACTTGGTTTTAAACAGTTACCCCTTATTATAATTTCGATCCACCACCTGTCCTGGAAAATGGAAGCGCCACTATGCACTGCGATAAGCAAATCATCGCAGACAGAACAGTAGATCATAACAAGTCACACATAATATTAATAGACAAATCTAAAATAAAAACTTTTTATTACTGATGTAGCTGTTACTTCTACTAACACTTTAAAAAAAGGCAGAACAATTATTAATCATAAATACCCGGCACGTAAGGCAGAAATTCAAAATTTTTGGAAACAAAATGAAGTAGCAATTATTCCCCTCATAATTTCAGCAACTAGGGTCTAACCTGAAATGCACTGCCAGAAATGCAGAAATCTGCATTTGCAATCATGTCTCCTAACAAGGATGATTCTTTGTCTTAGCTAAGGTAAAAGATACTTTCGGCTTGGCGTATAAGGACGCCCCGACAACTTGTGTGAACAAAGAAAATACAATTGCAAAACAACTTAAATAATAATCGATTGTATCTCTTATCGCTTTATTCTACTTTATACGTGTGTGTGTGTGAGTCTGCAATGTCACCATTTTATATAAACTCTCCCGATGAATAACGCAACCGCGCGAACGCAAGAAATGACTTTAAAATATTTATGTCCTATTTGCGGCTTTGGTGGGATCTCAGTTTCGAATGAGGCAATGAAGATCGTGAAATATCTTTTATCTCAGGACTTTTGCACTGGAATCTCTCTATTTATACGCTGTCACCTATCTCGTTTGTTATCCAAACTGATAAACGTGTGTTTAGAGCGGATGAAAAGAGAAAAACATCAATCTATATATGTATTCCAAATATTCTTGTGAGATCAGTGAATTGTGTGAGAAGATCCGTCTATCGTGCAAGTTCCGTCCGTGTTGTTTGAAGGTACGTACACGCGGTTTCTGTAACATCCATTAACAGGGATAGAAGCAGTGAAGGGGTGAAGTTTGGTTTTCTTTGGATGGCAACGTCTTCAAAGTGACTGTGTAGAGTGTGTGACCACGCGACTCTCTTTCCTATTATTATTTTAAAACCAAACGATAAAATATCACCTGTCTACTTGTCAAATAAAATTTGAACCTTGTAAGGATACGAGTTATCTGTAGGTGAAATTGTGGTAGAGTGGCCATACGCTTCTACTCTCGAAACTACTCCGATTTGATGACAAAAACTGTGAACTAACTCCTAGAGAATTCATTAGTGATATGTCAAAGTGTGTGCGATCTACACCTTGATTCCTACAACTCCAACATTAGTTTAAAAAATATATTATCTATGAATAATTTCTATTACACAATTTATGCTTCAATGCATCTGGTTAATGTTATTAACTACTGTTCTCATTTTGCGCTGTCATTAATGAACATGAAACCATGTTTCTTTTCTAGCATTCGTTTTTTGTGATTATTAACACTTCGTGGTATCCATTCGTGGGCACAACCAAGCAAAATAGAAGGTTTTTATGGTCGAGTGACATTCTCTCACAACTCGTAACTGAGGCATTAAACGACCCCGAAACAGTATCTCCTTAGTAGAGTTCATCAGAAATTCGTTATCACTCCCGGAACCTATGTTATCAATGAACATCGGATCAATATATACTTCACTCTTTTGAAGTATGCACTTACATTCACAAGGTATTACTCATCATAGCTATTAATATTTCTTTTGTGCGGCTTTACGGCTCGTCGACATCGATGTCATTGTGGCCCTAAAAACTTGCGAACTTGCACAGGTAGGGAAAATACAGTTATGCACTAGGGAGAATCAACATGACTCTCCCCGCGTGTGGCAATCGCCGAATGGCTCAACCTGAACCATATCTCGGTTGGTGGTACTCTGTTGATTGATGACTTTATATTTTTGTTTTTGTCATGGTAACTTAGGCCACTTTGTATACAAACATACTCACTACGAGACTGTTATACAAATATTCATTTTACATTTAAAATACAAACTTACCTACATTCCCACATTTTCTTCTATTAGCATTCGCGTGTCTGCCTTGTGGTAGCGAGCGCTTATCTGTTCACTGTTCTTCCCTACTCTTCTTTTCCTAAATACTTCCATAATTTCTTTTCTTTTCTAACAATTATTTTTAGAACTACTATTGTTATAGTCTTGTTTTGGTATGTCACATATCTCCCTTATAACTGAAACGAAAATTATGAATTCCTCGTATAATTGAACATAAATTCTTATTTATTATCGAATTTCCTTTAAACGTGATAAATACAGTCCCCTTTGCTCTCCATTACAAGAACTAGCGCTTGATTGTTAAGGCTGGGGGATCTTGAAGAGTGATGATTTGATATGTTTCGTGTTTCAGTGATTCAGTAACAGCTAGTCCACTCTCGTCAGCCAATCAGCGTGAATCCTGTTCCAACGACGTACCCTAATGCTGATGATAGCAGACCAATGATGACATATGGACGAGGAGACGAAACTCAACCCAAGTACTTCATTCCGTCCGACGAGGCGTCGCCATCTTATTCGTCACTGTACCTCGCTCATTCAACCAATGAACCTCTTCTACTCCCCAATCAGTCCTCTTCCGTGGCCAATGGCGCTCTTCCCGCTTCAGTTCACGCGGCCGCCGCCGGGGAGCCACCGTCGTACGACACTCTGAGTGTCGGAGGAACGAATCCCAGCGATGGGACTCCTGTAACCCTTCCCAAGTGGGAATCGGTTCCTTTGGCCGATGTCCCTTCGTCCACTGCGACTCGGTAGTACGTGGTGGTGGTGACGTCACCGGCGAGGGATTCGCTACCCAAAGTGTGCTGTTGCATGCCGCTGAAGGGTGGAACAATATTTCTCGCTGTTCTGAAAATGGTAAGTATTTTTTCCGCAATGAATATTTTGATGGATTATAGTTGAACATACAGAAAAGAAAGTTTTTGCATATTGTACCTAAGAGCTATCGTATACGCCATTCACATGCAAGTTATTTCTGCGCATTCTTGGAAGTTAGTGGTTCACTAATACTCCTAGCATAGCGACGCCTCCCACCAAGCAAGTGGAACACTAGGGAGAGAGGTCATGGCGGATTTTGCTCTGGATTTGAAATTATGTTGATAACTGAGAGGGTGTGTGATTGATATGTTGTAGGTTATATGAGTACGTGCTGGTGAACTTAAGAGTACAGTTTACTTGTATATGCACTCAGTTATGTTTGTTTGGGTTTAGATGTTACTGCGTTTTGATTCGTAGTGCTATGCAAAATTCATCAATTACACTAAGTCTTTCTATGTGCATTACGCGGTAAGCTTCATCAACGTAGCGTATACTCTAGGACGTGTGTATGTTGTGGAAAAACTCTCTATTCACCCAAAAATCCTCATTAAATAGTTGGAGGGATAATCAGCACCGCCGAGTAAAGTGTCTGACATGTGATGGCGAGAGACTAAACTAGCGTTTTCCGGGCAAACTGGTCTCAAAGCTCTCTCTCTCTCTCTCTTACATCTCAGTTGGAAAGTGAAAATAGAGTTGTTCGGTAGTTAATTGGTACTGCTAGTTGCTTGTTCGTGTACGTAACAGGAAATAGTGAGGTGTTGCTCTCCTCCCGAATGTAACAGTCGTGGTGGACATATCTACGGGCTATCTTCAAAATCCAATAGTGCGACATTTGTGGAAAAAGAATAAAAGATAAATAAACATGTGACGACGATCCGAATTTAGCAGATTAATAGGGACAATCGGTCTTGAAGACTCACATGTCCGAAGGAAATAAAATGTACTAGCATTTAAATATAAAATGTGCGAAAAAGAGGAACTGAATCCTTTTCTGGCAACCCATCTCATTCTGTAATTTGTGCTTAATATTGAGAAAGGTTGAAATAATCGCGCTCATGGCTTTCTAAAGTTGAGTCTCAATATAATTAAAATGAAATAAATATACCATTATTTTTCTAAGTGATTTGACTCACATGGAATGATAGTCCCTCTTTAAAGGATAAATTTTATTTTTTAAGAATTTTTGTTATCTGTTTAAACCTGGGTTGGTACGGGCTCTTAGATCCTAGGTATAAATTAATTCATGCACTACTTTATGTAAGGCATGCTATACAGTGTTTGTATACATTGATGAAAGCAATTGCATTATACTCCATGAAGGGAGTATAATATACTCCATGCATATTTACGTCAACTACGATGCATGAACTACAACATATAGGACTGTACTGGAGCTTTTGCTATTAATACTTTTATTTACTTTTTCGCAGATATGGATAGCGTTAAACATATGCGTTTTATCCTTCTTCTTAACTAGAATCAAAGGTAAGAAATGTGATGTCGTATGTGCATATATTCCTTCCTAAATTAAGAATGAGCGAAGGATTTACAGAAGTCGGAAAGAAACTGATGCATTAGTTTACGTTATCTCACTACCTATCTATACAGTTTTTTAATATTAATTCTCAGGCATTATTCATAGATATAAAAATACTATTCTTCTTACGTATCAACATAATTGAGTTACATGATCGGTTATAAAACACTTAATTAAGGAATAAGAATGAAGAGTTAAACAATTAGCTCACATCAAACAGTCTGCCATATAAATGCATTGAACTCACATTGAAGTTTAATGTTTATTCCTCAAATTATGCCAGAAAACAATTTTGCCTTCTCAGTAGTTATTATTTAGATTACATTTAATTGAAACGCCTATATTAATTAAAGATGTAGAGAGAAAACTATTTTCTATCTGAAACGTGTTAGTAAGGGTCATTTTTTGTTTCAGATTATTATTTATACGGAGAAGCGAACGATATCATTTTTATGACTTGTGTAGCTCGGATTTGCCTGGAAACAATTCTGTTACTAGCGACTCTCATCTTGATCGTGTGTGGCATCATAAAGGTAATTACTATACATTATCTTCGCTTGTTCTTCTGGATTTTTTTTGTGTGTTTCAGTGGTTCGTATTTTAATTTTTCTATTTAATTTTTACATTTCCCGAACAACAGTAATTTTTTCTGAATATTTTTTATGAACTCGATACACCCACCTTTTCCAAGAAATTTGTATTGAGTTTAAAACAATTTGCTTCAAAAACTTTCATTAGAGGGTTGTTAATTATTTCATCAAGAAGTTGTTAACTACATGGTTTTTCAGGTCTGTCTCCGCATTGCGTAGGACAAAGGTCGCTACATCATATCCGCACCGTAGATTCCAACATAGCATGTACATTTAATAGGGGTTGCCCCCACGTATAGCGTTGCGTATTTTCCCCGCCTGTTGGTCATTTCCATCACCGACGTGCTACGTTGCCTCCGCATTGGGGTGTGTAATTAATCAGAGTTTAATACGCAGAATCTTATGGAACAGTCCCCATATTGCGTATGTAGCCTTGCGGGACCGAGTGACCTTGACTTGCTGCCTAGACTTTTCAACAAATCAACACAATGCATTTTATGAGGTATTACTGCAAGTTATAGAAAAATATTTATTATAAAATGGTTGTCCACGATTGAAATTGCATAATATATATTTTAACCTCGATACGATGTATAAGCCTAATTTGATCACCGTAGTTATTAAACTATCAACAAATAGCGCTCGGACCTATAATACCTGAGCCTTGGCGTTGACAAGGAGAAGCTTTTTCGCGAAAGGAAAATTTCGGCACCTACAACATTTTCCATTTATGTATTCATTTTCAAGTACACTAATTCAAAATGGCCTTATGCTTTAAAGCAAAGTAATTACCAGGGTTTCGTAAACACCAGTGTTTCTTCCCCTTAAAAATATATTTTGTCTCTTTTTTGTCTTTCTTTATTATCCACATCTGCCGTACTTTGATCTTTCCACTTACAGTGGTTTCAACTTCTCTTTTATATTTTCTTCTTCCGTTCCATTATTAGCTGCATTCCGGTTGGAACAATTTGTTACATCATCCATAAATTCTGTATATTTACTTTCTATTTCAATTTAAAATTCCTATTTATTTGAATTAGTTAATCCCTTTGTCTTCGTATTGTGAAGCCATCTTCCCCTCTCTGTTCCCGTTATCCTGCGTACACTATGTGATTGACACCCTCCACCTCATTTCTGCAGATGGCATTACGCTTCTGCGGTATGCAAATTTTATACGAGTAGTTGTTATAATTTCCTTGTCCTGACAGTATTTGGCTTAAAATAGTCTTTTTTCATAGAGAAGCCAACAACAAGAATGTAAATAAATCTCCACCTTCCTTTGCTGCTGTCCATCGTGTTTACCAACATCCTGTCAATACCTACTTTCAGGTTCCTTCCATCCATTTGCATGCTTTAAATGGGAGTCTTTCGTAAGTGTTCAATAGTTAATTACATGTTTGGTTACAAGTGCTTTATATATTTTCAGAGACGCCGCGAATTCTTCACTTACTATTTCATTCTGCTTGGAATTGTGTACACCCTCAACGTCATAGGTACAGTTTTCTTGGCTAATAACCTCAACACCGGAATCACATACAGAGGCGGATTACCTTTTGGTGAGTACCATAGAAAAGAGATTACAAAATTTTGTGTTCACAAGCTACACTGAAGAAGTAGTGATATTATGACGTGCTTGTCGATGAAGGATACATTGAAAAAATATGTCAAATTTTACATTCTCTTAATTATCATTTATATCATTGACGGTAATACTGTAGAAAACGTCTGAGGAGATCAAAAGCCCTAAAATTGTCAGATACATCAAATATGTAGAATCACATTAACCAAACATCGCACACTTCACACAAACAGAAATATTAAACAACCATATAATTTACAATCACAATTTCACATACTATTGACAACTTTACCAGACAATTCACTTATACAATACACGGGATTATCAAGGAGAATATTCTTCTTTTGAACATACCTAGAGTCTATATTTAAATATTAATTATTAGAATAATTGTCAGCTATAATTTCTTCCCTCTGAATTCACTTGTACATAAAATCATGTGTCCAGCTGAAACTTTTTGATTAAAAAACAAACGACATTTCATATATTTCTATAAAAAAAAGAGGCCAAATCACAGAGTTAAAATTTTCTCCTGCCAATCCCTGTACGATATATAATACAATAAATGAATTTGTACTGTGACAGCCAGTTATAGACAGTCATGCAGATTTGAAATAGTAAAAACTAGCTCAGGGTCAGGACTATCAAAACATGTAGCAGAATGCTGCTGTATAACATGACTGGCTTGTCATTACTCACTGTTGTTCACGGTGTAGGCACAAACTTCCCAAATTCCTTGACTCTTATTTCCCATGCTAATAATAATTTGACACGACATAAGTCAAGTCAAAATGATTGGAACAAAAATAGGGTCTGGTTTAAACCTGTAAATGTTGGGGGTTCTCTTGTCTGTTCTCAACTCTTTCATGGATACTAACTAACAGCACACTCAATGTATGCAGTGCAGACAGGACCAAGATTCAAACTCAGGACCATCAGCTTAATGCTCTGATGTGCTTTCCAACTATGCCACCCTGTTTGCCTCTGGGCCCAATCTACCATTAACACCCAGTCAGCATGTTAGGCTATAGGTACTGAGTTCAAATNAACACCCAGTCAGCATGTTAAGCTATAGGTACTGAGTTCAAATCTTGATCGTGTCTCCCATTTTCAGTTCACATAATATAAATAATAGTATGCAGTGTACATAGTGGATAAACTAAACAGAAATTCTTTATCCTGTAGAAAGGTATTTTAGAATCCCTTTTATGTGTGTGCTTAGCCAGGTCTCTAATGACTCCACAAAATACATCAAATTCTATTGGTTCATGAAGTGATCGAGATTTTGGATTGTCTTAGGTGCTGTTACAGCTGTCCACAGTGACTTACTTAAACTGTGCAATCATAAACCATGTAGTTTTTGTTTTGTAAAAAGGAGTCTATGCCACTAAGAAAATAAAACACGAATAGTTTCAGAAACGAAAAGAATTCATTAAGTTTAAAGATGTTTGGTGATTTATTTCAGCTGCACTTCTCAGATGCTCAGGCATTTCACTAGCAAGATCCTTCCATAAAAAGTATAGGAGGGAGGCAATCCGGGTAGTGGATTATTTTATTTAAGAACGGTAGTACTCTCAGATTTCTTATAATATTCGCAGTGGGTATACTTGAGCTAAAACAATCTGCTGTACAAATACTGGAGTAATCATGTTACGTCGAATGAAAATGGGAGACGGCTACGACGCTAACTCCAACCTGCGAGTTCTAAATTAAGCAGAGACACATGACAATACAACAACGGCATGAGAATTCGAAGTAGAGCCAAAGGCCGTGTGGATTCCAAGAGAAATTGGACTGCATCCGCCTTTCATTTTAAAATTATGAGGCCGTATCATCGTCATTGACTTTGAATGGCTCAGTGAAATTACTCGATAATATTTCCTCAACGGAATCACCTCTGGTGAGAATGTCGTCTACTTGTGCTTAGCCTACCAATCCATCAACCTTACATGGAATAACCAGAGAGACTGCCAGATATTTTTTTAGAGCCTACCATTTCACATGGAACTTGAATGAGCATTTCCCGTTTGAAAGAATTTGATTTTACTCAACCTACTGATACATCAATTACTTCAAGAAACTATGAAAACATACATTTCACCTTTACCTCCCTATTAAAATAAAAACTTCAAAATATCTAGTTTTCATATTACATAGTTTTAGCTCTGTGTTCATGAATGAGTGAGAAAGTCTGACAATAGAACAGTCAGTCACTCACTCGAGAAGTAGAATGCCACGTACAATGTTTGATACATTTTGACAGAAGAATAATTTTTTTATTTATATAATACGATACAAATTTGTACAATCAAATTTCTCATCGTAAATTACATATTATCTAGTAAATATAAATACATTACAAAAGAGAAGTAATATATTAATATAAAAATAATAGAGACAACTGCAAATGTGTTTATCGAAACCTTAAAAACATTCCAGAAAAAAGATTTTTGTCTCTTTGTTTACATAGGACCAATGATGATAAAGCACAAACAAAAATTATATTAACTGGAATTAAAAGTATTACTACAGAGTATTCAGGAACTATTTCTGGCACATTTCAATTCAAGAAAATTTTCAGGTATATTTGTGAGGTAGGTAAAATTCTCACCATTGTAAGTCTGATAAATTTTCTCTATAGTACAATCTGCACATTAGAGCAGGTTTAAATACCTTGTCAAATGTTCCAACAACATTGGCTTTTGTGAATACATAACTTTCTCTCTTTAAAGATGCGGGCAAATTCTAAGCTGTGAACGTCTTTTATCCTTAAGATGTCTCAAATTAGCTTATATTAAATAAAACAGTGGGAGGAGAACGTTCTCTTTTTTACACTGCTCTCGAGTGCAAGATATGAGCCAGTCATAAAACATTAATCAATAACTTTACAACAATTACTTGGAACACCACCAAACTCACCAAAGGAAAAAAAATTAGTTTGCTCAAATCGTGTGATTTTTATAATGTTTCATGGGTTTTAGTACTTTTTACTTAAGAACATTCTGGATGTAAAATTTGGAGTGTAAAAAAAGTTCACTAATAACCCCACTTCTCTATTCAAGAAAGCAAACAGATTTGCATCGACTTCTCATTAGACACAATTATAGCACCCTCCTCCATGACAATTCATCATGTCCTACACTCTGTCCAGACACAGAAGACAAGTAGCATGTCTTTTCTACATGTCCATGTTGTGACAATTACGCAGTTCAATTCAATTGTGTAATTTTGCACTGATTTTGTCGACTGCTAAAAGATCGTAGTCCATTCCAAGTCTTGAAGATAGTGAGACATTTCAATAGAAGACGGCAGTACGAGAAGTATATGATGATTACATTTTTTCCATGGTCTCTACATTTTTTAATTAATATAAAATTTACTGAGAAATCATCCCACTCATAATTCTGAATGATAACATGATTCACAAACATTATTTCACAACAAACATGCATGAGAACAAACTGAGTCTGATAACAATGCTCGAAGAGAGCTGGCTGGCAGTGGTAAGTTTGGAAGCCAACGTCAAGTTGTTCTACCTCGCAGAAAGGGATAAAAGAAACAGCAAATTAGCCGTAAATACAGGCTTGTAGCAAGTCTGCACATCGCAAAGTAATGCCTGACACCAGTTCCGTAGGATGGTAAAGGAATAGACAGAGTTAGTTTCTAGGGGGCAAAAATTTCACACACTGAAATACAGGTTTCAGCTTAATTTTCTTCAATACTACCAAAAANCGTGACTATTATAGGAATGATTTATTCTTCATAATCTATTTAAATCTTTATCTCTCTTCTTCATTAAGTATCAGGTTCACACAGATAATTTATTACCTATTGCGAGATTTCATTGTGTACATAGATATTTGTAGGTTCTCTACGCACTCTTGTACAGTATACTGATGAATAGAACAAACCGATCATCTACAGTATTTCCGCATGTGCGTATTCAGGTTCCGACGGCGTATAAAAGCTCGTCCGCAAGAAGTACACAGATAAGGCTTTTCTCCAGTGTGGGATCGGACGTGTTCTTCCATACTGCGTTTTTTGACGAAGCTCCTCCCACAAGTACAAACGTGCGGTTTCTCTCCCGTGTGAGAGCGAACGTGATCCTTCAGTATCTGCTTCCGGACGAAAGCTTTCCCGCACAAATCGCACACGAAAGGTTTCTCCCCGGTGTGGCGACGGCGATGAACTTTCAGGACGTGACTCTGCGTGAACGCTGCGTCGCACACGTCACACTTGTACGGTTTCTCGCCGGTGTGGATACGGCGATGAACCATCAAATTGTAACGGCCCGTAAACGTCAATTCGCAAAAAGAGCACGCGAAAGGTCTTTCTCCCGTGTGAGATAGCACGTGTTGCTTCAATCGTATTTTTTGAAGGAAAGACGCTGAACAAAGTGTGCACTGAAACGGTCTCTCTCCAGTATGAGTCCGAATGTGCGCTTTGACTTTATATCTTTGATTAAAAGCTTCACCACAGAAATTGCATTGGTAAGGGTATTCTCCAAATCCACAAGAATACGACGTTTCTACTGAGTGAGAAGAGGTCAGGTGGTTTTGTAAGTCAACACTTGTCCCGCAACTCAGGCCACAAATACGACATAAATAGTGCTTCTTGGGCGATTTCTTCATCATTGTCTCTTCACAGCGGGTTACTGCACTATTTCGAACACCGCCGCGACACAATTCCTCGCATTTATTTTTCTCCTCTGTTGGTTCTTTTATAAGCGGGTTCTCCGCATCCTCTAACACGGACTTTTTCTGAACTGAAAATAAGAATAACATCTCCATTAAACACATTAGAAAAAGTAGCCACCTACAGGTAAATATCTCTCAAACAACCAATCTGACGACTCGTTCACAGAAACAATGAAAACATAATCGAGGTGCGGATGCAATGATAGTGTAAAGTGTAAGGTGTGCATCGTATAGCATTTAATCATCACTAGAAAGTGAGCAATGTGTGTGACATTCCACATTTTATGCTTTCTATTATGCCTCACTCCGACATTGCAGTTTCCTAAGAAGTAAGATGATCGTGAATACAGATCAAATAACATTACCAAACGCGAAAAAAACAGTGATAAATTTGACTTAAAATGCAACAATTTAATTTAATGAATATTCTTAAGAAAAAACATGCACCAACAAAATTAGTATATGTTCTTTGCTTCATAACAGTTTTAATGATCTAAATTATAACGGTTACACTTAAAAGTGGAACTTTATACGACTTTTGAATTACTCTTATAAAGATGGCCTAGCTAATCCAAAAGTTGTCAAAAAGAGAAAATCCAACTTTTATGCGGCAGCTAAGATGGAAGAAAAGTGAAAAAGAAAGGGTGATGTGGAGGTATGGGCCAGAAGTGGACTTTGTAGAAAAATAAATCGAAAATGGTTTGAAATGACTCTGTATCTGGAGAAATTCCGCACAGAACATAGCAACTGTGAGAAGTATTCAACTCAGAGTGAAAAGAGAGCTGAACATGTACTATTCGATGGTCAGAGATATGGTGCAGAAAGAGAGAGATATATAAGGTACTCAAAAAAGGAAGGGAGACCGAATTAATGGAGTAACGTAAGATGATAAATATAAAAGAAAGATTTGAAAGGTAATATGATGTTGTAGCTATAGTACATAAATAGAAGTAAGTCANGAAAGAGAGAGATATATAAGGTACTCAAAAAAGGAAGGAAGACCGAATTTATGGAGTAACTTAAGATGATAAATATAAAAGAAAGATTTGAAAGGTAATATAATGTTGTAGCTATAGTACATAAATAGAAGTAAGTCATAGCTAGAAAACGAAAACGTAAAAAAGAGACTGAAAATAAAGGAAATAGAAGCAGTGCAATGAGAATGTAAAAGGCAAACTAGTTATTATTATTATTATTATTATTATTTTCTTTTTGTGGGGCTTTACGGCACGTCGACATCAAAGGTCATTGGAGCCCTAAAAACTTGTACAGGTAGCCAAAATGCAATTACGCACAAGGGAGAGTCAACATGACTCTCCCCACTTATGGGACTCGCCGAATGACTCAACCATACCCACTAAAAACCCTACTGAATTACAATATATCAAAACATATCTCAAAACATACATCAAAATATTAAGGGGGAACACNCATTAAGGGGGAACACAAAATGAGAAAAATGAAAGATACCCTAGCCCTAATGGCGTCGGGATCGAAAAGAACAAGAGGTGACCAAGGAAGGTCGGGAAAGAGAAAGGTAGGGCCATGGCACAAGTAAGTGGAAGTAATGCCAGACTCAGTTCGGGGCCCCGTGTTTGCCAAACACGTACTTACTAGATGTAAGTCCCNACTCAGTTCGGGGCCCCGTGTTTGCCAAACACGTACTTACTAGATGTAAGTCCCGTGAGGGGGGAGGCAAAGTAGTTAAAAAACCAATGACTAAATGAAAACAAAAGAAAAAAAATCCGTTGAAGTAAATATTAATATAACTCTATTTGCTGAGACATGAACAAGTGTTAGAAATGTTATAAACAAGTTACAAAAGGAATAGTG
>NNCF01132733.1:5922-24309 GCA_002313205.1 Laupala kohalensis
ACTTTAGCTGAATAGACTACTTTTCGGAGAATAGTCCTATATTTACGAAAATAATTATGGAATTCGGGTGGTTGGTTATAAAAGAGATAATATAATATAAACGGCGTTTGTTTTTTGAAGAAATTCTTATCCCTTGGGTGATCCATCTATTGTATTTCTTTGTGTTAATTAACTTGCGTTTTATGGGAAAACTAGAGTTGTAATGTTTTAGGAATGTTGAGATAAATACATTGAATTTGTCGTCGGTGTTTTGGCAATTGTAAACATCTTTCCATGTTTCTTCACGCAAATAATTTACGAATATGGATTTATTTATGTCATTAAACTCTCTTGTAAATTTGTAAAGGATTTTAAGCGGTTTTAGTGTATTATTAATAGTCAATACTTGAGCAAGGTGATCACTGTATCCGGCGATAAACACTTCAGAGAGATACGAGATTCCATTGTTGACTATAGTTTGATCTAGTAATGTTTGAGATGAGCCGGAGAGGCGAGTGGGGTCGTTTATCGTAGTAATAAGGTTGAAGGAGTCGATAAGATTCTTGAATCGATTAACTGGTGAATGTGCAGAGTCGGATGTACTCAAGAAATCGATATTGAAATCACCACATATAACGATAGATTTAGTAGATTTATGTGCGATATGTTCTAAAACATTTTCGAAGTTCCGAAAAAATATGTCAAGATCTGATTGAGGAGGTCTATAAATACACAAAACAACAATACCGGTGTCGGTCAGTTCAACTGCAGAAATTTCGAACACANTCAAAAATTTCTGCAAAAGTCCCTAGATAAGATAAAAAGTTATCTGCGAGTTATAATACTAATAAAATGTCAATATGTTTGTAATTTTACGCAAAAAATTACATGTATCGTTGATAGCAGTATCGTTGATGTTGTTAGTTGAAAGCCAATGCTCTGTGAGGCATAGCAAATCGAATCGACTTTCGTGTACCAGAATTTCAATGTCTGTCAATTTGTTTGAAAGGGATTGGACATTATGATGAAATATAATTATTTTATTTTCGCAAAGAGTTTGTGACTCACGAGAAATGGAATCGACGTTAGATTGTGGAGAGGAATTTGAAATTGGTACAGCTTCTAGTTCCGGATGAAGCCCGCACACTGCACCTGAACGCGATTGTCACCTTCGAGTACCACATCGTACTCCTGAGCGCAAGTTGTAACTGTGTATGGGGGCGGCAGGAGGATTAGATGAGGACGTGCGAGATGAGGAAGCAGTAGGTGAAAGAACGGGGAAAAGAGAAGAAATGGGTGTCGAGATAGGAAGAGGAGATGGTGATGAGGTAGGAGCAGAAGGAGGAGATGAGGTAGGAGCAGAAGGAGAAGATGAGATAGGAGGAGGAGGAGATGAGGTAGGAGTAGAAGGAGGAGATGAGGTAGGAGCAGAAGGAGGAGATGAGGTAGGAGCAGAAGGAGGAGATGAGGTAGGAGGAGGAGATGAGGTAGGTGCAGGAGGAGGTGTAGGAGTGGGTAGTGGGNTAAACCGTGCTGGGTAAAGTCCTTGGCAGTCAGGTGTGGTTGCAAATCAAAAAATGTGATTTTTGTGTCTGCCAGGTGATGTTTTAGGGAGATGTTTGCTAGTAATTTACTTTTGGTCTACTTTTGGTAGACAAACACTCTACTTTTGGTCAGTTATTTCTCCACTAACTTAAAATTTACTAATAGAGTGATTTACAGCTGTCATTCTCACATTTACTTCGAATCTATTTGAGGTTCAGCCAAGCCAACTTCATACATGTTTACTATTTCTATTTACAACACTCTGCGACGGTTGCTTACCCATTAAAATAATTTGAATACTGTGTCTGTGTGTGCTGTACCAAAATGAAACCAGCAACTGCCGATAAACCGAACATGGACGTTTTATAATGAACAGAACGCGTCTGATGACATGTCATGAAACACTTACTAATCTACGAAATTTATACTTTGTATTAAAATACTGAAAAACTGCAAGTGGTTGTAAACTTTTGCAAACGATTGTATACGTCACTTATTTTTGCAATGGATAGAGATGATGGATAATTAACAAAATTTCACCAGAATAAAATTTAAATTAAATTAGCATAGACCCAAACTTTGATAGATAACAACAACATTAAATACATGACATTTTATGAACTTCCTCACGTAATATTCATCTGCAACCATCAGTAGAATAATATTTTTCAAACTTAAAAAAAATTACTACAAAATTGAGTTAGGTTCTATTTGATTCTGTCAAGAAACTGAAGAAACAGCACGACCCATTATCAGTGTAAAAAGAAGTACATTAAATAAAATATTTTCCAAGTTGATTGAAATAATAAAGAATTTCATGATAACAGTTTTGCCTATTTATGAAGCGGAATTTTGGTACGAATGTATAAATTCATTTTAAAACTGAAAGTGTGATGGAATACTCGTCTAACATCATATCACGACCTTCTTATGGGTTTTTAGAACACTAATTTGTTTGGAGTACACAGCCTTCACTCGATATTTTATACGTGGGCGCGTAATACCAGTGTGAGCTAAATCACTTATAGTTCTTAGTATCAGCCCACGAACATAGGTGGCGAAAGCAGGAAGTTAAACGAGAAAACAAGCGAAAGCGAAAAAGAAAAGAAACTGTCCGTCCAGCGAGAGAATGCAAATAAAACGATTTAAGTGACAAGCTGAGTTCTTCGGCACTATTAACTATTTTCACTAAGAACTTCTGATTTATATTTCTAATTTAACAATTACTAGAATAATAGCCATTTACCTTTAATTACCGTCATTTTTCTGAAATTATGTTCGAATGAAATCAAAGTGAATCATATTACTTTCATACCGATCTAAAGACTCTATTTAGCTAACCATGAATTCAATATTAAATTCAAGAGAAACCACTGGTGGTCGTAAAATGTTCATTTAAATTTAAGTTAGTAATTTGAAAATTTAGGGAACCTTAAGCCATTAAAAAATTAAAATATATAAGAAAACTAAGTTGGGATCTGGGATATTTTCACATAGACGTTGGACGTAGATGCCGGATGTTGCGCGAAGTCCCGCTTTATTCCTGGTTCAGGAGAGATCATACGTGTGTAGGAGTATGTCCTAGTTGAGAAATCGCTTAGTCGTACCCTACAAAAGTTTCGGATGCTGAGAACGACGTTGAATAGGCTGTTTTGAGTTTTTTTTGTATTCTAACTCACCTCACAACAGAAAATTTCTCGCCCGATCGAGAGTTTCGGTTTCGAAACGAGTTGGTCATGCACTCAAGCATCTTGGACCTGGTTCTATCCTCTTGGTTATGACGGCATAATCTTCGGCAAATATTTTGGTTAATGTAATTAACAGTTATCAAATTATTAACAGTTGTTCCCAATTTTAGATGTATTCTGTATACTCAAGACTGTTTATAATGGGTTTACCCAATGTTCTGCATAAGGAAAAGTGAACGATGACACTGCATACAAAAACAATGAGTCCCAGCTCACATGTAGTCACTTTCATTGGATCCCATTGGCGAAGAGAAATTCGACTGTGATAAAACTTATCAAAAAGGTATTTAACAATATTCTCGTGTATTTTAGAAAATGTAAATTCATCGTATCGTCAAGAATCCTTCGTACGGAAGCTATACAAGCAATGAATGGAAGTAGGCAACAAGGACAAACGTAAGTATGATATACTAAGTATAAAGTTATACGTACAAGAAAATGAAAAGTCCCTCGTTTTACGTTCATTGGGTTTCAAAAGGTTTGAAGAGAGTGATTTGATTATTTGAGATATGACGAAGGTCATAATGATTTCCCGACTCCTCCTGCAATGGGAGTACTTATCGAAACCTTGTTTCAAGGACGTTTTTGTCGTGTCTAAGTGGACCACTAAGTTTGCCTAATACTTTTCATTCATCTACATACAACTTTAAATTATTTTTAAATTATTGCTCCATCTTTAAAATAAGGCTTTAAAGTGATCTACAAATACTGAAACATTAACTCTGATAGTCGACGTTTATTTGCTCTTAGTCTTTCATCGCCAACCGCAAGTTCTGGTTGATGTATTTTCTCCTCAATTTCTTTCGCTACAGAGAATCATTACAGGAGCTTTGTTCTTTCTTGACACGAAATCATCCTTTGTCTTGGTGAAATCGTTGGATGACTTTTCGTATTTTACATTCGAATAAAATCGTTTTATGCCGAATAACGCCAAATTTCGCTGGTGGTTGAAGGCTTGAATAGTTTAGGATATGTTTAATAGATAACAGAAATTCCCATTTTTAAGGTGATATAGATATGTTTAACAAAATGAAAGAATACCCATTTTGAAGGTTGTATAGATTTGTGCATCTCATACGAACTGAAAACATCATACATACTAGGGGCGTACATACATATTGTCTAGGGGCGTGTTTATTGTAATAATACATAGTGAATTTAGAGTTATTTCAATTCTTATGATTTTTAAACACTATACACAGAATAATCTATAGTTCGATAATAACTTGTACATGTAATTTTTTTGCTTAAAATTACAAACATATTGACATTCTATTAGTATTATAACTCGCAGCCAACTTTTTATCTTATCTAGGAACTTTTGCTGAAATTTTTGAATCCGCCTCTGCCTTAGGGCCCTTGATCGGAATTGATGGGATGGTCCCTTGCTTGCTTCCGGAGAGTAAATTAGTTTGTTTTCCTCCACGTGGTCATACGCAGTGTGTACTGTTTTTTTGACAATAAATTTATTATTATTATTACTTCTAAACACACAGTAAGTAAATAACGTACTTCGAGGCATACCGAACTAGAATCTTTTCAATGATCATTTGATAACCTTGATTATGATGACGAAACTTGATGATGAGGAAACCATTTTTCTACAAGAGACACTATGATACTAAATCTCAAAATGATTGAAATCCGTCATTCCGTACACCAATTTAAATTTTATCATAAAAATGAACTGAAGTATCCAAATTATACAACAATTAACGTCCATTATATAATCTAATTAAATAAATAATGAAAGACTTACGACCTATTATGGGCGAATAATATATATTTTTGTGAAAAGAGCTCACAACATTTCGACATCGTTTTAAGTCGTCTTCAGAGTGATCAAATTATCTAACTTAAGTATCGATGCTATAAATAACTTGGAGAACATATGACAAGTAATAGCAAATAGCGAGGGGATGTCGCAAATATCCGATTTGTGAGCGCAAATCAATTATTCTATTAACATCTAGCAGGTGTTACTCGGTTGCCGGAAGGTGGAACTGAGGAGGGGGTTCCCAAACGACCTTGAGAGGCCGTCACCGCCTCCTGTGCACGTTCTTTGACAGAGCGCTGCAAAAAAAGGACAAGAGCGTAGCCCGGAGGCTGGCGGAAGCTAAGCCTACTACACAGCTACAAGACTGCCAACTATTGCCTAACGCTTCGTAATTAAAGACACTTTAAACTAATGAAATTTTGCGGTCTGCAGTTCAAATTCAACACGACTTCTATCACGTTCAATTTACATTTGGATAAATTCATCATGGATAAATTCATATTTCCATGGCCGACACATCATGAAATTTATCAGAAACTGGCAAGAGGGGGAGGGACTTGCAATTCTCATTGTACAAAATAGCACCGTGTGACCGATAGGTCATGTTAGCAGTGATCCGCTCTCATTTTGAACCTTAATTTCTCTTTACATTATACGACATGCCAAAAGAAGGAGTACTACCTCCAGGGAGTAAAGAAAATTGGGAGGAACACCCTGAACTTCAATCCTGAAGTGTAGTAACTTGGTGAAAGGTATCAAGATTTGTTTCATTTGGTGCCGTATATTTCGCAATATTAGTAATATAATTTACTACTCGATATATACGAATAAGTATATCTTGGAATTATATTTCTTAACAAACGTTTCTCAATTCACATTATCAAAATCAACCTAAAATGATCCTATAATTGTTATGTATCTGAATTTTTTTTCGAGAACGGATCCAACGATATTTATTAAATTACCATTACCGAAAGCAAATAAAAAAGAAAAAACAAATTACAGTAGGTATTTTGGTACGAAAAATCGATATAACCTGGTCTCATTTCTTCCTAGGGTGGTTTTGTACCTTTAGTAATGTTAGAAAATACGTGTATTACGGATTACCTTGCCATCAAGATCCCCTAAAATCGGTGGAGACAAATCGATTAAAAATAGAAATAGAAAAATTGCCAGTAAACAATATGGATGACATTGACAATGTAGTCCCCAATTTAATGAAATACAGGTATGCAATTTAATTAACACGATAATTTAGTTTTAACTATACATCCTAGCCATCCGCGTATTGATCAGCCATCCAGACATTGTTATTTATTTTTATTATTTCTTGGAGCTTTAGGGCTCGTCAAGGCCATTACAGCCCTTCCAGACATTATTAGTCTACAAAAGTGAATGTTCATAAATTTAATTAATAAACTTTTTTCAGAATTTAATTTTGGCCTCGGTCACCAAGACCACCTTGTCTACAACTATGTCGTTACACGGCTCTCTTTTTAAATAATTCCTTGTTGAAATTCTTTCCTTTTCTGCGTCACTTTACCATTGAGATTTTGCCACGTTCCCGTCAGTGGCACATGGAGGTGGACGCACATCTATCTAACTCCGCTTTCAAGTGTCTCGTACTTGGCACAACTTCGTTACAAATTCTCGGATGACTGCAAATTTAGGATCTGTATCTACTCTTAGTGCCTTGTCTGCTATCGCATATACCCCTTTCGCTTTAGTGAGGTTAATGTACTCCGCTTGCTCTGCACCATACTAGGGCCAATCCCATAACTGATGTTCACTTATTTACTCTTCTTCCCCTCAGATGCATGTCTTCGCATTTCGTAACCCTCTGTCTACTAAAAATTTGTTGAAATTCCCATGTCCGGATAGATGTTCAATGATTAATCATGTTACGTCGAATGAAAATGGTAGACGGGACCGGGATTCGAACCCGGGACCTTGAGCTCTACGCGCTCATGCGCTTACCGACTGCGCCATCCCGTTCGCTTCTCGGGTCCGTCTATCATTCTCATTCAACTTGTGAAACCCAAAGACCTCTGAGGTGGTCTCGTAGAGACTAGATTCCTCATCTGAGGCGACTCCCATAGGAAGTACTTTATTTGGGTAGCATTCGACGTAACATGATTAATCTGTTACCTGGCGGTGAGGTTCACCGCAATCTAAGAGATTTCTAAGATGTTCAATGAGAAATGGATTTAGTTTAAACCATTTTCTATTAATGTATGCAAAAGATACATCTTTAATATAGTTGTGGGTCAACCTTCCCTTCTCCGACATTGTCCACCTTATCTGCCACGCATCCATGATTACTTCCACTACTGCCTTTTTTCACCCTTTTGGTCCTCTTACTATCTTGTCTCCGTGTAACACAATCTTCCCATCTTGTTCCAATCTTCGACGATATTGTAATTTTACCATATTTATATCTAAAGGCATTACTCCGTACAAAATTTCTAATGCCTTTCCGTTGCAATTAAAAAGATGTTCAACCAAGTGCTAAACCTTTTGTTCCTGTTCTTCAAGTTGTTTTCGAATGTTTACCCCAACTATTACTGTAAGGTCATCTGCATAAGCAATATATTTAATCGCATTGCTATGTAGTTGATCTTATATATGGTCCATTATAATAATCCAAAGAAGCGGTCCTGTAGCTGCTCCTTGAGGACATCCTCCTGTTGCCTGATGCAGCCAATTTTCAAGAGAAAAAACCTGTCTCGCAAATAAGAGCAGACAATTCTTCTCAAATATCCTGGCACTCCTTTCCTTTCCATCGTTGATTAAAGAATACCCCAATAAAAGTAAATAGCAAATTATAAAATAGGACAGTGATTCATTGGTACGTAAATATTTGCCGAAGTATGTATTTTCATTACTAATCGCGCGCCAAGTTTATTGACAACACACAATTCAAAATAAAATATTAAATAATTTTCAGCGATCAAGATAGAATGTACGTTTATTACTTTCTCATATACGTAGAAGGGATAAAGTTTTGCAATCGTGAAAAAAATTCGAAAGCGAGATGTCGACGGAAATATCGGTTTTAGCGATCCCTGATTTTGAAAAAGTTGTTTTTGGCACAACGTCCGTCCGTCCGTCTGTGCGCAGCGATTCTGAGAAAACGGATCAACCAACTTAATTCGCATTTCGTATTTACGGTAGAATTTACTTGTTGTCAATGCATGTGCTCTATTGTTTTTACTTTAAAACAAAGGGTACTTTACATGAAGGTCAAAGTATTCTTTTGAATGTTTCTCAAGACCGGTTCAAACGATTTTGCTTAAGAGGCAGATTTTATGAGTCAGGCAGGTCCATTATACACACCATTTTTTATTTTGCCGAATTTTTTATGGTGGTTTTTATGGTGGTTTAATGATTTTAGAAAACACCAATATTCTTTTTCTAAAAATTTTTTTTGTGCCCACAAAAATTCCTAAAGCGGGTCGCGTCCCACTATTTTTCTCAAATCGACATATTTCTGTATTCTATTATCTCAGCGCATTGAGCATTAGCCAAAGTAATTCTTGTGATTACATGACCTTTAGTAGCTAAATAGAATTATTTTATAAATTTTATGGCTGACCTTCAGTGCAACCTGGCAGGGTTCGACAAATTTTGTCGCGGAAAGTGAAAAAGCGCCATTTCTGAGACCTCATGGACCCATGCACTGGGGATCAGCCACAGTTTTGGGGTTTAACTTGTGTAGTACTACTCAGCATTAACATAATTAGCTCATTTGTTGCATGGCTCACCCTCAGTGCTGCCGAAAAATAGCTAATTTTGTATCTAACGAAACAAAAAAAGTCCTTTTGGTGACCCTGTATTTCTTTGCACTGAGGGTCAATGTAGAACTTGATAATTGCATTTCATAATATGAGACCTGTCTTTTAACAGACAATTGACAGAACTTTGGCTAATGACCATGCGAGCACATAGGGCTGACTTCAAGACACTGTGAAAATGGAAAATATGGTAACAAAGAATACAATTAGCTATATATTAGGCCTATAACCTATTCACTGTATGTCATATGTTTTTTATTTTATGTGTGACTAGTCAGTAGGCAACCATATCCTTTTTTTTACAATGTCATAATTTTACTTGTAACACAAGCAATAAAAAAATAACACTGTAATTGTTAGCAATCATACTCAGAGAAATAATTTTCCATGCAATTATGTACACCCCAACATTGAAAAAAAGAGTAAAAAATAATGTTCATCATTTGGGTAAAACTTTTTTTATTGAACACCTTAAAAATAAGATTGTTACAAATACTATTTTATGTTTTACCGTAATGATAAACATTGTTGTTTACTCTTTTTCAACTATAATGTATGGTGTAAAACATAAAATACTTATTATAACAGACTATTTTTTTCAGACTAACAGTTCACTTCTAATGAAAGCTTGTAAAATCCAGACCTATTAGACCTATTAACAAGCGTTTTAATACCAGAATGTCCAGTACTAATTTTTAAAAATTTCTTTTCAAAGTCCGGGTAGTTCTGTAAGTATTAAATATTGCTCTTCCATTCCCACCTCATTCGTGTATAAATTGTCATTCATTGTCAGATTTCCACTTCTCTAGCGAAGGCCGGAACTTATTTATTTTAAGAATTTACAGATATCATGTCCAATCATAATGTTCCTCAATGAGGTAATTTTGTGCATCTCCGAGACACCTCTTAGAGATTGTTTACGGATGAATGAGAACAGAAATGAAAAGTGCAATAACCTTCAACTCCGAATCTCGCTATACATGCGACTTGATTTTCTGCAGATCCGAATACAGAATGTATCATACTTCATTTTGTAACAAACTTACAAAATAGGTATTATAAATTGCTTTATGTTTCAAATTAAAAGTATTATTAAAGAGTAATCTTTTATACAATAAATATAACATATAGAAATAAAATAAGGATATTTTAAGATATTTCTTTTCAAAACATGACCCACACTTCGATCCTCATCAAAATAGCATGAAAAATAAATACTACATATGCGTTTTCCAAAATACTGTAAGAAAATAGCACAATTTTAATTACAAATCTTGATGCTTGATCGTAGCACAAGCTTAATATATAAATAACTCCTTTTTTATATGGCTCAAAAGGGTCCAGTGAGATATTCCCAACGTTGAAAACAACTCGCATAAGAATTCTTCTATTTCCAAATACCAACTCACAATTTCGCTAATTTATATCTTGTGATATTTTGGAACAGGATAAATCTTTTAAATACAAAATCATAAATCAACATATTAACCGGATATCTTTAAAAATTAGTATCTTAAAATTGCAATAAATCAGTAAACAATATAACTTGGTTACATCACTTAATAAGAAATTCGTAGGGCTCTAATGACCTTGACGAGCCCTAAAGCCCCACAAAAAAGAAGGAATTTAATGTTTTCAATTTGTTATTGTATTTATGTGGAGTAGTTTAATTTCATCTACGTTCCTTCGATGACTTTCAAGCTGAAACATAACGAGAAGTTACTAGACATGATTTGTCGTGATATAAAACTAGAACATGAATAATATATCATAATTTTAAAATTGAAAATATAACTGAATAGAATCTGCTAAAAAAGATTTAAGATACCTTGGTTAAAATAAGATGTTAATGCGAAAAAGATGTTATGCAATACACAAAAGGTATAGTCAACTTGTAAAACTGGATTTGGGGATTATTTTAAGCCCCGCGTTACAAGTGTGTAGCATTTTAAATACGAGATTTAAAAAAGTGAGTATTCGGTGAAAATGCAAAAAGCTTGTCGTTTTGAAAGTGAAAGAAAAATAATAAGAAAAAAGTTCATAAGCAAGATTGACATAATTGACGTGGTCATCTGTCAATAAATTAATTTTTTTTTTTGCTTTTTCCTTATACCCTTCAGACGAGATTATGGCGACCAAATAATTCAATTATATAATGTTTTTCAGATTGATGTATTATGATAATACAGACAAGGAGCGACGTGATCCAATTACCAGTTAAATAAAATTAAAACAGTTCAGTGTCATGTACTTTTTAAAACAGTCAACCGTCGAGTAAATCAGATAGACTATTCAAAAGGCTCTTCAACAAAAAAATGATGTCCAGAATAAGAAACAGTTTCTTTATCAGTTCTTGAGATTAAAACTTTATATCTATCATATCTTAAGGTATTATTATTCTATTGCATTTCTCAATCGTTTAATTTATATTCCCAATAATCTCATGAAAGCTTATGAGTTGTCATTTTCAATTGGGTAAAATATTCTATTTGAATATGCAAGTAAATTATCTCTGTAGTGTTATTATTTATTTTTACACTGTGCCGCTGTTCCCAACTTAGTCATTCCAAGAGTATAACACTCATACAGGTTTACTCGTTTAATTTCTTCAGAAGATTGCTAGCATCGCCCCTAGTCTGAAACTGGGGCAATAAAATGATTTTAATTTTTATATCTCATTGCTTCCTTCAAATATCCAATTTCAGTGCAATATGAATAGAAAATTTCAAAATTTTCCTTTCTGTTCATCAATGTACTCTTATTTTTAACTGTTGTGTCCCAAATTCAGTGATTTTTCAGTAGTTCTCCTGTTTCATAACCGAAAAGAGGGCACTCCTACAAAAAGTGATCTATTGTTTCATTATCCTCACTACATCTACACACATCGGTGTTCCAAATTATTTATGTATTTGTATTCGAGAGACGAGAAAATATTTTTGACACACTTTGCGTTCAGAATCTGACACGTAACACGCCACTGAACATGTAATCCTAAGCGCAAAACATGACCATCGAAGTAAGTGGTGTAATTAACAAATCTCTGCCTTACGTGACACACGTCATTACTAGTTTTTGTTTGAGAAATAGTTCACTTTGAAACAAAGTAACGTATTTCCAAGAAATGAGTGCCACGTTACGACAAGGTAGATTCTTTTCTCGTGTGATATTGTCACACTCCAACTTACGAGAAAAAATAATGTATATGAGTGAGGAGAATAATGGTTAATGGAAAAATGGGTATCACCACGAAACAGATTACTCATAACGATGACAGCTTTTTCCGGTTAATACGTGTGGGAATCCAAACCCTGAAAGTTATGGGTTCGGAAGAATTTTTTTTGGTACACTATGCATTCAACCATTCATCCATTCAACCCCCTATCTTATCATTCATCGTCATCATGATCATCTTCTCAAACTAAAGCTTACATAGAAATAATCTCGCAATGGGGAGGATTGAATTTAACAGCCCAAGTATCCTACTCATCAAAAACCTACAGTAAAATTTTGTTGTAAGCCAAGTTCATTAGTTTTCCCATTCTTCTTAATTGAAAATGTCTGAATGGTTGTTGAAATTGATCTTCCTNATATAAATAAGTACAAATGGATTTTCGAAGAATCTTATGTTAAAAATTCGCCTTCTCAGACATTAATCGCACATTAGTTACAGGATTCTGGCCTTCATCTCATACTTGAACAAACACTATAAACGGAACGGAACTGCTTATATCATGACATGGATTAAAATAAACGATGGCAAAGGAAATATGGGCATAAAATGGCTAAAATCGGATCGTACCATTCAACACTTTCGGTCTCGTAATATAAAGTAACACGTAAACGCGGAATAAAGAACAAGACAAAAAGATCTAGATTATCCTTATAAGAAAATAGAAAAAAAGAATAGCAAAAAATAAATAACTACATTTTTAAGGATAACGAATAGAGTAACCTATATACAAAGATCAATCGTGGGGTAATCTTTAGACAAAGACAATGAGATCCTGGATAAAGTAGAGAACACTAGTAAAATTTCCTTAGATCTTTTACAATTTCGTCAAATAAAAAGTTATTAGTATGAACGTATACAGCGAATTGCTGCACTGACAATTGAGTGTGTCCGTGATGAACATTGCATAACGAGAACTAGTTCTTCGAAATAAGAAGCATTCGAAAGAAAGTATATCAAGTTCAACTCGAGATGAACGCAAGTCAATGCATGTCATTCAAAGAGGTTTTCACATCGTTCAATAAACATGTCAAGCGTTTCAGCGGTGGCTATAGTTATGGTAATAGTCATCAATTTATTATTGTAGCTGCGAATGAGCTATTCGTTCGATGGCAACTACAACAAACTACTACTTACTATACTGCTACTGACCAGGTAACTTCTGAATTATAAGTCGTTTCTTATTTGCTGAAAAAACTTAGAATAGTATACCAAATTCTTTAAGTTTGGTGAAGTTTGGGCAAACTTAGATATAGGTAGTTATCTCGCCTCCGTGGAGATTAATGTTTACCAAAATGTCCAAAGTAAATAGAGAGGTTAATTTACAAATTAGAATGTTTCGATACTGGTATTGTATCAGTCTCAGATATATCAATATAAAACTAAAAATTACATCTGAGCGAAAGCTACCGTCTGAAAGGAATGAAAACCATGGCAGAAAGATGTCACCGAGACATGAAAGAACGCGTGTCGGGAAATGCAGAAGTGAAAAAACAAAGCGTATTTACAGTTCTCTCCAGATGAAGTTTTATAGAATCCAAATATTACATTTGTTCGTAGCACAACGTTTGGTAAATGCCATCCCATGTCAAATCAAACATACAGTGTTGTGATTTTTCAACCGACAATTACTAGTGTTTTGCAGAGGAACAAGAAATGTAGACCTACGCAAAATATATTCACCGCATTTCATTAATATTTTCAGAAAGTCTAGAATTCTATATTCATTGCTATTTCTTACTATGTAATGAAGGAAATTCTATTCTCCAAATAAATCAATGAGTACTGACAATTTGGTGAAGCGCTTCCATTCGACAAACAAAATCCATATCCGAATTTTCAAGTCTCAGAGAAAGTTAAACAACGTTTAAGGTGTGCGATAGTTCACTGATGTGTGGACTGGCACGCTTTTCCTACTGCTAACAGAAAGCAAGAGAAAGTCAATGGTACATAGCGACATTTTCTGCTCAAGTAGTTTAATTTACACATCCGATGAACTATCCGGTTCTTCCATGGCCTACGAGTTCCATGCAGCTCTTGACACGAATTTTTGGTGTAGAAAATGAACAGAATTAGAAGAACATGACTCATGACTGAGAGAAGGATTAATAAGAAACGAACAAAAATAACCGTGAAGACAAATAAAAAAATATATTAGAAAACATTTCTTACTAAACAATATTGCCATCCCATAAAAGTTGCAAGGTTGTCGAAGATCAAAATATTACAAAATATCTATACATACGTGATTTCAGTAAGAAAAACATCATCAAGAATTAAGACTCAAAGAGTTTCCATCAATAATTCCGATGTAATTAATTGTGTTTTACTAACATTGATTAACTTTTTAAAAGACCGAAATTAAAATAAGTATTATATAGTCAAATTTCCGTCAAAGAATATACGACTGGCGTTCTGGGGTAATTCCACACCGTGTATCGTATGAGGCGTTTCCTTTATAATTAATCCCAGTGGTTTTATATTGCTCCCTTCCCTTCAATTAAAATTTTAAAAATTCAAGACCCGAGAATCAATCCTCCCTACTTCAAGGGATACCTTGCATCTGCTTCTGGATTGAGAAAATTCGATTTCCTTCATACACATGTAACACTCATATTGCCTTACATAATCGTAAATTACCACAGGATCTAAGACTACTCCATGGAATAAATTTTTAAATCAAAATAAGTTTATTAAGTTTTTTAATAAAAACAGGAATACCTCCGTGTCAGAAAGTGACATACTTCAATGTTATAATTTGCTTCAGACTTCAGTCAAATTATATAAAGTGTTATGAGCTGTACATAACTACATGAAATTCAGATTCCATGTCAGATTCGTCAATCACAAATCAATTATTTAAATATTTCACCAAAAATACAACAGGAAGCTTAAAAAACTGAAATGACAACTGGAAAGAAATATCACGTCGTGCAAAAACAAAGTCATGCCTAATTATTGATAAAAATATTATTGACTTCCGACACCTCGATCTCTTTGTATTCATATTCAATCCCGTTCTTTTACTAATAAAAATTAATTGTTAACGTTCCTATTGCTACTACACATTGGGAACTATTGATTCTGTCAACTTTTGTTTCCGTCAATTTTTTTCAAGTATTCGATGGACAGATTGAATAACCGTTTAGTGACGCCTTCTCCAGGTGTTCCTAATGCGTTCGACATTAGTAGTGGTCAAACAAAAGGATTCAAAGAAGCTTAAAAAATGCAAGACACGAACTCAAATTTCATTCCCAAATATCATACCACATGTTCCATATTTAAATATTCCATATATCAAATCGTTTTATCAATATTCCTGTACATTTTCATTCACAAATGATAATAATAATAATAAATTTATTGTCAACAGTACAAACTGCGTATGACCACGTGGAGGAAAAAAACAACTAATTTACTCTCCGGAAGCAAGCAAGGGACCATCCCATCAATTCCCATCAAGGGTCCTAAGGCAGAGGCGGATTCAAAAAATTCAGCAAAAATTCCTAGAAAAGATAAAAAGTTAGCTGCGAGTTATAATACTAATAGAATGTCAATATGTTTGTAATTTTAAGCAAAAAATTACATGTAAGTTATTATCGAACTATAGATTATTCTGAGTATAGTGTTTAAAAATCATAAGAATTGAAATAACACTAAATTCACGATTTATTGTTACAATAGACCCGCCCCTAGACAAAGCCTAGAGAACCTGTATGATAAATCCGCCTCTACCTGAAGGAAAAACGGAGAAAAACCCTTGCCAGGATGGGGCTACAGAATTTATGTACACAACAGTGCCAATGTTGAGTACACATAAAACTAAATTAATATGAGCCATAAGACAACACAATCATGCAAGAAAATAGTTTTTGAAATTGTTATAAGTTATTTAAAAAGTACTACAGCAATGGCGTGATAAAGTACAAGACGAATTTAACTTTTATTAAAATCAATAAATTCTTTTACATTGTAGAAGCACTGGTGCAGGAGGTAGTTTTTAACCGCGGATTTGAACAGATTCAATTTCATAATATCTTTTATATTCTTGGGCAGGGAATTATATAGAACGATTCCCGAATGATAAGGTCCTTTTTGGCAAAGAGTAGTTGACACTCTAGGGCGATGAATATTACTACTATTGCGTGTATAGTGTTCGTGAACGAGACTGTTTCGTATAAAGCAAGGGTGGCACTTCAGTAATTCGGTCTTAACAAACACGACCGTTTCATAAATATAAATGCAGGGAAGTGTTAAGATGAGAATGGTTTATTCATTTATAGTCCCAATAATATTGTATAGAATTTTGAATCCAAATTATCATAATGTAGTGCGTATTTGAAATGATTGCATAAAATTTCATGAAATATTTCACGAAACTAATATTTTATAGAATAAAAGAAACACACAATTATGAGAATGCACGCTAAATTGTGTTACATCGTAAGTTTGATAAAATTGAAAAAAAACCTATAATAAAACACATGCTCTCGAAACTTTTACATAGACATTTTACTTTTCTATGAACAATACTGGAAACATAGAAAGAGATCGTACTAGTGTTTCTAAAATAAATCATGAACAGAACAAACTAAAGAAACATCGATTTCAAGCAGATTAACGCTAAAACCTTGCGTTGCGGAATATAAGCTTGTTAATTCAATTCATTCTTTTTTTTTACAATAATGAGGGACAAATATAATTCTAATACAATTAACGTCCATTATATAATCAAAATAAATGAATAAATAAAGAACTTCGTTTAGCATTGATAAAAATTCTGCTTTTCCATGTTGCAAATAAATTAGTTGATACCTAGAAGAAGATCCAGTTATAATTGGATTTGAGTTGAAAAAGACAGTAAGTTCACTATATTTTTATTTTAACCAAACGCCGAGCACGAAATACTTTATTTTCATGAAATTAATACACAAATGATGGAATGAGAAAACCTTGCACAGAACATAGGAACACGTTTTCAATACATTATAATAATTTTTATAAAATTTCTCGTATTAACTTGCATTCGAATTATTTATTTTTTGCTACACTTTAGAACGTTCTTTCGTCTTCCTTCATAATTACTGCATATTGCTTATTAATAGAAGTGTTTGAAGCTTTAGTGAAAAAGGCCAGATCCAAATAAGTAAAAGCGAAATACCACTGACTGACTGATTGATCACGAAATCTCACTATAAAACCTACAAACTTGGAATTTGGAAGGTAGGTTTCTATTAGGGAGTAGACATACGCTAAGAAACGATTTTACGAAAATCTCTCGCTAAGGGGTGAAATAGGTGTTGAAATGGAAATTGAAATGTTCCCATCGTAACTTCATGTACCTGGATCAATTTCAACCAAACTTGATGCACGGACGACTGAGTCTCTCACAACAAGCACCGTGGCAGTGTGACATCCCCGGCACCCCGGGGGAAGGTAAGAAGGTGACGTGTAAAAATAATGGAAAAATCCCATAGTATTAGATTCGAAACCATAATTTCCGCTGCCGTTGAGACGGATGAGGAATGCTTGAAAGTTCACAACCAGTCCACATTGAAGATAATATACCCCTAGAATCCCTTAGGTAGATGGGAACAGGCGACAGATAAAAAAATTAAAAACGACCTATATTGTTGTTGTAAAAATCGTCCTTTAAAACGCAAAAGAGTAAAATCACACTCTCAATGCCTCTTAAGTCCATGATCATCACCCCCCGTCCTCATGAAGAAATTTTGGGGGGAAGAGGTTGAGAAGAGACTGAAATTTAAAAATAAACGAAAATGACGTATTAATGTTGAGATCATATTGCCATTTCCGAAAACGCCCGAATTCCACAATCAACCCGTATCAACTCAAGCGCCATAAAAAAGGAGATGCCCTGAAAAATTTATCGAACATGACATATACCTATAACGAGTCCACAGTTTCCGGCGCCGCCGAGTTAATAATAAATAATAAATTTATTGTCAATTGTTTATAGTGAAATTCCGATATCGCGTAAGTCTAAATTCAGCCCTCATGGAATGACATCACTAGCGACCTTTGAGCGGGGATAGAAATGATTTTATGTGTAGTTCCAATGACATTGATTTCAAACCACATGAAGTTCACGACACTCCTAGAAGTGAGGGTTAGGAAGAGTGTGACACGAAAATTAACGAAAATAGTTGCAAGGAAAGGTTTTAACGAAGGTTTTAACCTTTAAGGAAGTGATATGAGGGTTGGAAGGTTGTGTGAAAGTCCTATGTTTTTAAAGATATTAAAATCGGTGGATTGATTGTTTGGTAATGAGATACCTGTTTATGTTTGTGCTTT
>NNCF01132733.1:33155-51321 GCA_002313205.1 Laupala kohalensis
ATATATATATATATATATATATATATATATATATATAATCTCCCAACATACAAAGTATGAATGCATATATGCTAACATAGAAAGTATGAGATATTCAAATATTATTAGACAGTTACTGGAAGATTTTTTAGCTTGATGGCCAATTTTTTATCTTTATACTAAATTGGCTACAATCGCAATCAATTTCGCAAAGATGAAATGTACCAGTGAAGAGGTGTTTGTATTTGCATATCGTTTGAAAAAGTTGTAATGTATGGTTACTTATATGAGATGACACAAGAATAAAAAGTTCTTATGAATTAATTGTGAGCCCTGAATAAGATATAAAATATATGGAAATGTTGGCTTAGCAGAAATTCGTAAATTTATGGCCTAAACGTGAAGAATTACCTTCATCTTACAAAATGAAGACTCAAAGTCTATTACTCATCCAACTTTCTGAAATCTTCCATGTCATTTAAATCACACCACCTTCGGAAAGAATATCTTTCAACACCATGAACGTAATTGTTAATAAAATATAATGCTTTTCGATGCAGCGTCTAGAACTGAGTATTAGAAGCCACCTGGTATTTCCAGATACAACAAGGTATTTCGAGATACAACTGACGGTATTTCCACATTCAACTGGTGTTTGAGACTGTTTTGTTTAAAATACTCTATTACATTAGAATGAAATGTACTTTCTTCCCCTCTTTACTCATTAAAAAATTTGGAGGTATTGTCAACACCCACATTGATACATAGCAACCGGAATATTTTCTTCCTCAACCCATCATAAGGAATTCGGGAAACAACCCCCTGTCAAAAAAAAAAAATACTAAAAAACACTACTGATGAGAAATAGAAGCAACGAGGACACATAGCTGATCGAGAGGAGAGGAAAGACCCCTGATGCATCGGCCGCCCGCAGAATCACATCGTGTCCGCTGCATAACGGAAGCTGCAAGTCGCGCGCGCCGCTACTCGCCCGTCGCCGCAGTCGCGTTGCATCGTCGTTCCACATCGACTGCGGCGTATCCCATATACGAACAAGCACACGTCAACTTCTCCACGCAGAAGTCGGCAGGCGAGGATGTGACGCGAGTCGAAAGAAGCGGTATTGTCAACAAACAGTGCACTTCGTCAATAAAAGAAACCGGAGTGTGCTCCACTCACAGATTCCATTTTCAAAGGGAATTTATAACATCCAAGTTTATCGTAAAGGAAACGTTCGGGAGATTAAATTCTAAAAAAGGGTAAAAAAATCCGGGTAATCTACTACATCAGACATATTTACTTCTTCATAGGTTTCCAAGAGATAGGTGACTCTTGCAAACTGCCAGAAGTGTAATACTCTTCACACAGAGCCTTTCTCAAAATAAAATATTTTCAAGAATTATTTTGAAAACATGCTCTGATTTATTAGGATGTCTCAAAAGCTCGAAAACAAAGTAAAAAATATTCGAAAATACAAAAGATTAAAGAAAACTACTCACATTAATGCAAACTTCAGTACATCCACTTCTTCTATAATTTTTTTAGAAATTTTTGATAACGAGAAGAGGAGTTTTGGAAGTAGCTTGTAAAATCAATACCGACAATTTTTAAAGGGTTTCGAAAAACATTTTGAGTCAGTACAATAATGATTTTAAATGACAGAAAAAGTTTCATAGGGGAGGGGAGACCTACAAAAATATAAGAAGTTTAATCCATTCAAGAAGTTCATTACACGTTTCATTAAAATATAGTTAATTCATTTTAGATTTGAAGGGAGAATTTAAATTATGAGATTTTTCGATACTCTTGGAAAGTAGAGAGATGGACCGAATAAGGAATTCAGTAAAACGTAATTACATTTTAATGTGCATCAAACGTTGCTCTTTTCTTTGACGCTACGGCGTATTTTCTGTGACCGAATACGTGATACCGGAAATACTTGGTGGCACCACGATTTAGGATTTGTGTTGCTTTTAAATGTTGATATGGTAATAATTTGAAGAATTTTTGCTGCTCATATTTTTGGTCATCTTTTTTAATTTTAAAAACTGAAATAGTAAATAGGAAATGAACATCATTTTGTGTGATTTAAGATTTAATTCCATTATTTGCATTTAATCGTTACACAAAAAGCACACGAAGTTATTAACTCGATTCTTACCTCAACATCCGATTAACTGAGTTTCGTAACTCCAGTTAAGCGTCAGTTTTATCATACATACTCGGAGCGACATTGATGAAACATCAACTTTTTCAGGTTCAAATTTGGGCAATAAAATGATTCATAAAGTACAAGTTAAGTACAATATAATTTCCAGAGAAAAACGTTGGACGGTTTATGTGACCGAAACTTCCCGCATTTTGCTCGGTTACTCCTCGGCGAAACTGGAGAAGCTTCATAAAATAACGGACAACTGATGGAGCACTACCGTTTCTTCCTTACAACTAAACCGAACCTGACACAAATCACTGTTATCCCCCTCCACGGCATTTAATACCGTGTAAGTAGAAGAGTACATTCAAGGGATGTAGCTCTATAAGTACAGTAACGTTCTTTTCATGATATTCTTGCATCAGAACACACACACACACTATATATATATATATATATATATATATATATATATATATATATATNATATATATATATATATATTCAAACTCCGCAGAACAAACAGGTAGATGAGATTTAAAATTTATTTATGACTGAAACCTTCCGAATCACCTGTTCAAGTAACGTAATATGAACACAATAAGACTTCGCAACGATATTTTATGATTCATTCACGAATTAAACTTTTTGGATTGATTCAGTCATGTATGATATGCACTTTAGATACCAAGAAAGATGGACGTAAAAGTTCGTTTATTAAACCAGAAAATTTCACAGAGAACTAATATAATCCTCTTCATATCGATTATTAGATATTTTACTTTCTAAAAAAATGTTGTTTTTTTCCAACTATATTTTCTCTCTCGTAATCTTGAACCACTTGCCTCAAATGAGGTACCATTACCAAGATTATTTTCCGCGCAGGGACGGGATCGTAATCTTACATTTTACTACTATTTCTTTTAAAACTCATTTGCAACACAAAGGAATTATTATTGTACATAGTTCTTAAACTGACTCCCAGGTGACGCAACTCGCAGTTCAATAAGCTACGATACGGTTCACGTTTTTTATTAAGTTTATTATGTTTATTTACCTTAAAAATAAGATTGTAGATAACCCTTGTATTTGCCATTCAGTTTTCACGTCAACAGTGGTTCACGATACATTTATATAGTGAGAGTCATAAATTACAACCTCATAGAAATAAAGAAAACATGTATCTCCAGAACAAACACAGGAAACAAATATATTTTTCAAGTTAGGTTCTTCAGTGTTCCATAAAAAGTCATGAAAACAAGAACAGTCTACTCAAATTGCTTTCTTCAAATGAAAAAATATTAGTCCTTAGCTTTTTGAAAACTTATTTTCAAAAAGAAAAGTTATTTATTGATTGATCAAAATTATCAAGCTTTGTTCGAAGTGGTCTGAGCATCAAAAGATGTACAAGCTGTGCCCAGAGTATAAATGAAGAAAAATTAAACAATCCAAATGAAAAAAGAATGACAATTAATCTGAAGATAAAGCAAAAACATTAATTGTTATCCGTACTTAATGCGTTTAGACGTAGCTAAACGGGAAGAAGCATTTATTATTATTAGCTACTCCGACACATTAACGGCAGTAAATTTTGATGGTTTGTTTTGTATGAAATGAACGACAGTTTTGCACAAATCGCAACCACGATCACTAGTTTGGATCCAGACTAGTAATTGGAACTCAATATTTAAAATCCTCATTCGTCTCCTCACGTAGTAGATTCACCGTGGCGATCGCATCTGAGATTATTTTTATATGTGAATCTATACTGTGGGAGGATGGGTGAGAATTCTAAAATTTCGATATCATTAACTAGTCGGAATTGTTTAATAAGAGATGCTAGATAGGAATGCGGCAATACAACATCGTAAACGATAAGACTTGAAGAGAATTTTGAAACATAACCGGAAGGATAATAAATAACACTCATATAGAAATACGGTGGTCTAAGTTGTTAGTATCGAGTCAAATAAAAACAAATAATCCTATTATTGGATGGAAATGTAAAATTGGAATGTTTAGTTACGTAGTAGCTGTTTATTCTCACCCAAACATATCATTCATATTTTCTTTTCTTTTTTCATTCATCCGTGGCGAAGAAATATCTCATACTCGGAAATATATTTACATCCTATTTCAGAGCGAATCCACGACATGGCGTTCTAAGAAAAGCAGAACGGATTGCGAGTACGTCTTTGGTCATCCCTTGAAATGAGAACGCTGTGGCCACAAGATGATTGTAGGTTCTCGT
Source organism: Laupala kohalensis (assembly GCA_002313205.1). Taxonomy (NCBI): domain Eukaryota; kingdom Metazoa; phylum Arthropoda; class Insecta; order Orthoptera; family Trigonidiidae; genus Laupala; species Laupala kohalensis. Next base: position 37,538 of record NNCF01132733.1, read on the forward strand.
CGTAATGCGCATGCTGCCCAAATTGAAGAGGAGAACCGTCCTCGGTTTTTCAACTCCCCACCCCTCCCACCGCGACCGTCAGCCGACGCCCCTTTTTCCCCACCATTAAGGAGGCTTTGGTCAATAGGCTCCCAACAGCCTACACGAGCGTAACCTGGATAAGAAATCAACAACATATAGCTGTTCTGTCACCAATGGAAAGCGACAGGACTATGTAATGGGATGTGAGGAGCTCGAGTGATCATCTTAATACTTTAAGACTCACTGAAGAGAGGAATAGAGATAACTGCTGAAGAATTTATGGGATACTTATCAAATACGATTTGCTTCCTCTAAAGATTCTTTGAAGTTAACTTCAACTGATATTTTAATATGTAAGTCAACGAAAAATATGTTTCATCTAATAACCTATAAATGTTTTAAATGTGAATTAATGTCTAAAATAATTCAATAAACTAAACGGTCTGAAAATGGACATTTCACAATACTTATTTTGTGTTAAAGAAAATAGATAACGTTGTTAAATAGTGGTAGAAAATATTGAATTGGAAAAAATATTTAATTTGTCACTGAATCTAAAAAATACGTGATTATTCATGACATCGTGTCATGCGAAACTCTGTAATTCAATTACCAATGCTTCACTTGATACGATAAACAAATTACACGGAAAGCGCGATCAATCCGATAATGTTTTCCGTATTCATCTGTGTATTTTTAGACAAGAGATTGCATATGAACTTAAATCTTTAATGTTCTTGAACTTAGGTTAACGTCTCAAATTCAATTGTACCATACAATAGAACCTTTAACTGAGATGTTCCAGTCTGATTACGCCATCAGAGTCACTGACTATTTGGAAAACAATTAATTCACGGTAAATCAGTAAAAACAGATATCAAGTAGAATGTATTTTCAATCGGTATGCACATCAAAACAACCCTTCTGTTTTCCAGGCATATACGTCCAGAATACATTTATTCCAAAAAGCAAGAATGGCAATTATCTCTAAACTTCAATTTTCCATCACCTTAATGAATCCGGTACATTATTTTATAAGTACAAGATGTGATAATACTAAATAAATAGTATAGTTATTAATAAATTGTTTGTTTGCAACAATTAAAAAACAATTCCTTCACAATAAAGTACAATTTTAATGTGTACCATAAAGTCTCTTTGTGGTAGAATGAAGTGTTTCAGTGTTCTCCCAAGCATTAAATATTCATAGAAGCTAATATTCACTGAAGGGTTTTCTTTGTCCTACAAAACAGTAAAACGCCGTTAAGAAATTGCGATACTCATTTTATTTCTCGGTATTACATCCGTGAGCTTGCGCTATCCACCGTAAATACATTGAGTATCCCGAACCACAACTTACTTTGATGAACAATGTATTTTTATTAAAATAAACATTTTACAATGCACCTTTGCATATTTATGCACGCGAATAATTTTCGTTACTGAGCTCAAAAAGAAAATGTCAAAGTTTCATTTCCCTGCTTATTATTACAAGCATGCTCCCTTCGTAATTCTAGAATCGATCGAATTAAATGTACAAGTTAAGTGCTTCTTAGCCTCGGTTGTAAAAAAGAGTAAGAGATAGCAAGAGTCAAGCGAGTTGCATTCACGCGCGCTAACGTCCTGCTGGTTGCCGACACGAGGAAAGATGCAGAAGTAATGCAAACTGCTGTACAAAAAGCACTAATAAATTTTTCAGTTTCTAAATAATTTTATCAATCTAATGTATTCTTATTGGTACGTATTATACTCATTATATCGAAACCTATTCCTGTCAGAACCCAGAGGAACAAGAGGTAGTTCTTATGTTTTTTAATGGAAGCAGCCGTATGGTAAGAATAGTGGGTTAAAGATGTTGTTACATCAATTCTGAAGCACTGCTCGATATAATAGAATATTGAACTGCTTATATAATAAATATGTGTGTTTATTACTAAAGTATGAAGAGCTGATTTTCACCTCAAAACTTATATCTTATAGTTCCCGGAACGTATTGTTTCTTCCGTTTGTAGGCCTACCCTTTGGCTTAAAAGTCCTTCATACGCAAAAGTCACGTCACTCATGTGCACCGCGTGAGACAGACAAACTCACGTATCTTATGAAATAGAATAATCAGAAGTACACCGTCGTTTCGAGGCTATATGATTTTATGGACCAAACACAAAGGTTTCGATATAATACAAGAAGTTCCTGGAATGAATCAAATTAAGGTTTTATGTTCCCTCTTATCTTCAATTAATAGAATGTTGCATTAATTTAAATTTTGAGCGATGTTTCGGGGTATTCGGGGAGAGATCGATTTCGCTTCGAAGTATCCGGGTCAATGTTCTTGAACATGATCGAGGCAACAACGCGTAACTAAATTATGTCTGGTGGTTGCCTCGCTCAAGATATATTGCAAGTCTGCTGTACACGCCCACTTCACATGCGGCGGGATATGTGAACGCTGATAGGGCATTTCATTCAGTGTAATCAGGTATACATTGACTATATGATCATTAGGATTATATTTATAAGAAATTCAATGTTGTATAATTACTTTACTGTAGTATTATCTGTAGTAGTTACATATATAATACTTGAACATCAATCCCAACGACTTTTTAACTAATATTAATTTAACAGAACTTCATTGCCGTACATAGTCATTAATTTTGTTTGTACGTAATGGAATTTTGGATGACCACAACGAATTTGACTGTAGTTTCAAGTCCTGGATATTATTTTAAACCAGTTTCATCAATCCCTTTAAATTTGCATTAAAAACTATTTTCGCGGTCACACATATATGGTAAAGTATTTTTGGAAAACCCTTGTTTGAGCGTGGATGTGACAATTTATAGATGAGTTTGTTTCTCTCTTTCAACACCGAAAATTTCTGTAGTAATTTTCATATTTTAATAACCCAACATAAAATGCTTAGTATACTTATACATGTGTTATAATTCGTTTTTGTATTGATTTAGAAATATAAACGTTCAAATTGAAATTCATGAAGTTTGAACCATTGTGTTCGTATGTGTAAGTTTTCGATCTCCGCACCCAAGATACTTTGCGAGCGTCTCGACTTTCACTCTTGTTATGCATACGTATTTGCGTAAATGGTCAAAGTATAGTGTGTTATGTCTCGAAAAGAGGGAAATGTAACAATGGCAGGAAAGAGGGGCTTGACTAAATCATTGAAATAGAATTCAGAAATTCGTCCCATTTGACACAAAAAACGGAGACACACTTAAATTAGTACAGAGAAACCAAAATTTTGATTTTCTTCGGCGTTTAACGACTAATCTACGATAGACGAGACTAAGAAAATTCAACTTCCTTACAATCAATTTACTGCAATAATTTATGAAACTCTATGCAGTTACAAGACTTGTATAGTATTAAAAGCAACTTTTCATCTCATCTTATTTTTACCAGTAAAATGCAATTCAGAACCTAGAAGTGCTCTAAAAGTGCAAGCACGGGATATCAATGCGAATACGATTCGTTCCATCTAATAATGAGCACTCTTGGATCATCATAATATAATCAATTCGCAGTAAATGTGATGAGAAATAAAACAAGGAAGAATCTTCCCAGAGAACTAGCTTATGTTTATTATCCCTGTGTATTCATACAAGTAAGCTACGCTAAGTTTCAAGGGTCCTTTCAATTAAGAATATTTAACTTATAGTACTACAAGATTATTTTCATATTTTGTAGCTGTACGATTTTTAATCACTTCAGTACATAAACTACTAAAAAAACAAGCAAAGAGAAGTCGTGTTTGCAAACACCGCGTGTTTCGTAAAGCAGAAAAGTCAGTTATCAAGAGTTCTTGTGTTTCTATCAAATACTTCTGGTCAACTTTAACAAAGGTAATACTCTATCACTAATATGCGCCAATTTCTTTATTTCACAGTTACATCTCTGTCCCATTATATTGCCTGGAAGTTATAATACCCTTTTGTAAACAAATCTCGAATTATACTATGTTAGTCGATAATGGTAATGGTAGTCGAAGATAGTTCTAAAAAAATAGTTACATTACACAATAATTAAATGCATAATTCATATCCTCATCTGCATCGTGTAGTGCGTATCCTTTAAGATCGGCTGAGTATGCCAGAAATGTCTTCTCAACAAATTTTGGATAAAATTATACATTATTTATTAGATGTGCACAATACTATTCTTCCTTTAAAAGAGTAATTCACAACTAACTTTATATTAATTTACCTAAGTTATGTCTGTCTCGAAATTCGAAGCATTTGGGAATACGAGTTTACACATCTCCGGAATAAACGAATGACTATGAGCCGGTTTGAACGCACATGGTGAATCACACAAGTCCGGAAAGGAAACACAGCGAATAGTTCCAAATACATCAACAAAATTTTCTTCGCTTCCTTTTCCTACGACCGTTAATTAATCATTGAACACGAAGATACTTTCACATTTTGACAGTTTCTTCCCTTTTTCTTAAAAACAAACAAACAAGAGCTTAATATCAAGTTGATGTCACCCGTTGAGTACATAATGAAAATATAATACATGAACGGAATAGTAGGGTGATAAAATGAATGATGTGAGGTAAAAAATCACAAAAACATTCATCCTATGGGAAATTGCACTCCAAAACCTGCGAAGTAAAGGGACGCGTTATTACCACTTCGTTAATTGTTCAACTATTTCGGCATCGCTAAGGCTTGAATTGGGTATTATTAATACATGTATTGTTTTCAGTATTTCAGTCAGAATGAAACGAGTCTTTTTGCCACATAGCATATCAGCGTCTCATGATTACTGAAAAAGTTGTGACGACTGAGAGAAACCTTTCACCACAAAGCTACAGAAACAATAAGCGAAAAACAGACAAAATACCTTATAAGCGAAATGAGTCGATAAACAGGAAAATAAAACGTGGAACATTAAAGAAAATAAAATATGATAGATTCAACAGGAATATTATGAGAGACTGAAAGAAATGCTAGGAATTTTACCATAATGAGGTCAATAACAGCATCTCATTAGAATGAAAAGAAGAATATCAAAAGATGAATCATCAACTCGTCAGTCGACCACGAAAGCATCATACCAAATCACAAATTCAATTCAACAGAACGTGAAAAACATGGAATTCCTCGCTCATCATGAAATATCTCAATAAAAAAAGGATTCGTGGATGCAATTAACACACATCTTGGAATGGCGTTGAGTCACTCGAGTACCGTTCAGAATAAACACTTGATCCGACTCCTTCGTCAAGGTTTGCAAGCCAAGCGTGCATGTTGTGTTAGCCTAATTTCTGAACAAAAGGGAAGCGTTAGGGCATTCTAGATCTTGTGATAAATGTCATTCAATAACATGGTTCTTCCAAGAATGTTTATCCGCTGCTTGCTCTTAATGCCTCTTTTCGATGCATGCAATAATTGAACATACCCAGCGTCGATAGGGAGATTTCATTGGTGTCTTCCCAGCCGTTTAGAAAAAATTCACGAATGTTGTAAGAATATCTGTAAATAGCATATTATCCTACTACAAATTGAATAAAATTATTTGTTGATAACTCTTCAGAAACGTCACTCCCTATATGCCTCCCTTAGCGACACCCACATTTATCTTTACCCGGGAACTAACAAAAACTTTCGTTGGATGTTTCAAGCATAAACTACCGAACGATTGGAGATTGTCACTGTGCACTTGTTTTATTTTGATACATCAGGTTTTGGGTAGTACCGTAAAGGACGGTTACTGTTTTATTGTGTATAGCTAGTTAATAAGTGTCGACCTGATGGTTCAGATGATGTGAGACGTAGGTCTCCTCTAAAATGTAAGGTTACTGGGTTCAAAAATTCCGAGTTCATTGACTGTGGTGTCCGCAGAATTCAGTGAAACCATCACGACTAGCACTTGAGCATCATTACTCTCGAGGTTACCAATCTCAAACAGATCTATCTGGGGATACCCATGCCCACCTCGAGTTCCAAACCAACATACGAGACGAAAAACGAATAATAATTAAGTATATCTATTATATTTCAAGTTTATTTATTTCAACGAGACTAATCCATCAACGCTACTAGTTCAACTAGCAACGATACATTGTAATAAAGTTGAATAATGAATAGTCTCATTAACATATGAAGTAGATCCAATACTCTATAGTTATGTAGCAAACTTATTCAAAGACCACCAAAAGCTCGGTAAGAACCCACATCTTAGTTCGTTATAGTACAATCCTAAAGTACAAGCAAGTCGAATAAATAGCAGACGGTTCTGCGATCCGGGTTCTTTAAGATGTAGCTCTTCACGTTCTTCTTACATAAATTACAGGATTTTCTTCTGTTTACGTAAGAATTACGAAATGTTTTTAGATGTCTTCGGTTTATTAAAATAATGTATTCCTGGTACATAGGCTTCGTAGGTGTGTTTCTGTTGAATCCCTTCCTTCCAGTGTTATCTGTAATCTAAGACTGTAAGAATACGTTTTCACGCTTTTCGCATCGATGCTCCCAAAGGAATATGAATGCGTTAGAAAGGAGGTTACTGCAATAAATATGCATAACTGAATTACTGGAAATGTAAGCATGCAAGGACTAACGTTAAGAATAGCAGTTTCTCAGTCACGCGAAATCACTTTCTAGAGAGTAAAAGAAGAACAGCCTATAGTTTCACAGTAGATTTTTTCTAGAAAACATATAATACGTAGACAATAACTGCAGAATTCTAACTTCTCAAGAATATATAAGGATATTAATAAACTAATCAGATTCAGTTCCCAAATACCAACCAAATATTATTTACCCATTCCACCTTTTTCAGAATATATTGAATCTTGTTTTGTTTATGGCTGTCGATCGACAGCCAAGTATTCACTGTCACTTTCTGCTTCTTTTTTTTCTTTTGCGATGGAGCCGCGCATAATTTAATAATATGTCTGTAATAAACAGTTTCACGCCCCGTAACTATATCATCATATTAATCTTCTTGTCCAAGTGGTATATCAAGTCACTTGATATACAAAGTCACTCACATGATCTAGGTTAAAATTTTGGTTGTTTATCGGAAGTGCACCTCTTATATGGGTTTTGATAATCGGGTGCATTGCAAGAACAAATGCAAATTTACCTTCAAATCGACGCATTAGAACACTGAGGATTAGAACACTATGAAAAGATATTAAGACTTTACACGGGGGGTATCTGATGAGCTGTGATCAAGTAAATGAAATGAATGAAAAAGGGCACTGATAAGCCTACCTATTGAAAGGAAATAGCTTAAACACAACCATGAAAACACTAGATTGAAAATTATGTGCGATCTTGAGAAACATTTACACGTTGATGTGAAAATTGGATGGAAATTATTACACAAAGTTGAATTCACTCAGTCCATTGTTAGAACAACAAGTAATACCTTAAAGATAATAAATTTAGCATTGCAGTTGCATCAAAAAGAAAATCTACTCAACAAGTCTCGAAAATATGGGAACAGAAAACATGCGAATTTACTTACACTATTGACGAATTTATTTTAGTTTGAGTGGCTGCGGAGGATAGTCGAAGAACTCATCCAGCGAGCAAATTTATTCTGAAGAACCAGTAATTACACGGCGTTAGTTCTTAATGAAACGGATGCTCCAATAATGAACATTACAGTTTTATCATTGCTGTTTTATAGCTACCAACACTTTCTCGTCTTGGTTCTTGAGCTTCATAAGAGTCCAACCAGATGCCTTCATTTTCATGCTCCGAAAATTTCACGATGAACAATATGTTAATTCAATACGCTATTGCACTTTCTTCCGTCACAATATCAAATTATTCAAACACGCAGTAACTTATTTTATGTACTTGCTTCAGTAAGTATTTTAATATATAGACATAACTAAATTATTTGCATGGATTATTCATGAATTTTTTCAATAGTTTAACTGTGAGACTACGTTTACGATTCGGAGAGGTATCAAAATATACCTTGAAGAAGATGTTTATTATTATTCCGAGTAGGAATTAATTATTACAAATTCGGAAAAAATTATGTTAAAAAAGAACATACCAGCTTCATCAGACGATGCCCGTAGCGTTATTTACAGTGTCAATTTTCTATTCGGAGAATTTTCACATCTTCTTAAAACAAATTCTTAAAAGTGTTAAATATCGGTTAAAATCAATTGTCTGCGAAAACACCTCTAATCACTATCAAACACACTCATTTAAAGAAAATTATTGAGAGTTAGGACCAGAAAACGCACTACTATTACAGGTAAACAACTGTCTGTATCGACCAAAGGTTGATAGTCAAATCCTTGCTAGACGACCTGGTAAAGATTGATTGTAAAACCCTTGTTTCTACAGTCTGATATATTCTTCTTATATCATATATTATTCCTGGAAAGAAAAATATAAACAATGACGTAAAATCACAAACATTTAAACAATAAAGTCGAATAAAAACGTCAGCAGGTACCCCAAATGTAACAAGTTTATTTGCATAATTTGACTATGTGTTTGGAAAATCTCAAACAACAATATTGCAACACTATTTCCCAATCAGTTACTCTTATCAGCGAGAATAATCAATAATATATGCATTTTTTTCAGTTGGTATGAAAATAAAATTTTGTCATTCTTTCACTAAAAAATTTCTAAACATTGTTTTTTTCACAAGTCCCCCTTCCGTGGAAACTGCCATGAAGGACATATTAAAATAAACATTACCTGCGCTACATTTCCAGTCGACAACGTACGTCCTGGAGGCAGACAGTGTCTGGTGGCAGCTATTGCATATGTAGTGACTTCAACGCACGATCTAGCAAGCACTGAACCCTGAACCAAAACACTTTTCACTCACACGTTGAACCTATTCCGTACCTTCACACATATCACTAGGTTATTTCACTAACACATCACCACAGAAAGCACTACCACAGCACGTTGTAACACTCGGAAACACAATTTTTTTTCACAAGTTGGATCGCGGAAAGCGAGCAAAGTCGGGAAGGCTTCGAGGAGTACGCTGCCGACTGCGGGACCGGGCGACCAACAGCAGTGGCGGGGACGGTGGCTGGCGATAGTGCGGCTACGAAGCGGCCATGATGCGCGTCATAGGTTGCAGCCAATGGCGAGCGGCGGGCGCGACTGGAATGCCGTCGGCGCCGCCGCCGTTGCCTGCGACTCGACTGTCCCGGTCTTCGCCTTCGCACTATGGTGCAAAGCTCCGCGACTAAAGAGTTACACTGTTTAACTGCCAAGATCTTTCTGCTCGACTTCCAATGACCTGGTGTTAAATACACATTGTCACGCGGAGAGTTAGGCTAGCAACAGAAATGCCACACTCACTGTGCTGCATTTTAGGAATCAACGACACAACGCGTAAAGGTTCATTCAAATACACATTGACTGTGTTTATGGTTTTCGAATCCTTGCGAATAATAAAAGATAAACTGCACCCTAAATAATAAGTAAACAAATAGCATCTTTTCGAACAGGAGAAAAAGATATGACACTCTTAGAGCTTTACGATTATTCACCACAAGGGAGCCGCCCATTCTATCAGTCAATGTAAACAAAAATCACGAGAATCTGTTCAGTCCGAATAATGTTTCCTGATATTTTTATACACAAACATTTCGTAATCCCTACCTGTAACCCTAACATCAGCACTCGAGATCCTCACCTCACCGTAAAAAAAGGGAATATACTTATAAAAAGAAAACTGGACAATTAACTGATTAATTTCTTCTGAAACAGAATCAGAGTAAACAGTTCTGGATAATAAATAACTTAATATACATAATTAGGGAGGAAACTTCATTTACGATTCCTAAAGATTGCTTGACTTCATATACAGAACCATTCAAGTTCATGAAACATGAATTCCAATGCCAAATTACAAACTAGTCACGAACTACAATATGCGAAAAGTGAAAGATATCAGCCCAATGCTTCGGTCTCAATTGCTACGCTCAAATTGCCGACGATAGCTGCTCTCCCACCAAACTACGCTTTGGGTGAAGGAATAGGGAAAGAAATATATCGGATTGTCGAGAAATGCACACCATCGAACCGAGTGAGGAAAATCCCAAGTGAAAACCTCACACATATTGGTAGAGTGGAGGATCGAAACCTCGTTCTCCTGCTCACGTTGCGAGCAAAGACGATACCATTAAGCCACAATGTCCACATATCAAAAACCAGTTTTCTGTTATTAGCGACCCCGAAAGTGCCTGTACCGTTAAAAAACTCAAATTTGGAAGTATTCACCCTTACAATAAGTTTTACTCCACACAAATATTAGTTTCGAGATACCATTACAAAATAGATAACAGTGTAAATCATTTCTTTTCGTGGTACGTATTAAAAAGACCCTGGTGAGAAACGACAACGTTCATATGAAATTTCTTCATAATAGTATTTTAAAGACATTTGAGTCGGTATTAGTACCACCAAGAAACGCATTAATTATCGTCACTCAGCAATAAATTTAATAGTACTGAAACGCAGATTTCTCTCGTTCACGAGTAAATAAACTCACATTATGAACACATTCATTTTTTCACAAAACAAATATCGTAAAACTTTGAAATGGATCCTTCTCGACCCGAATCGTAAAGACTCAGAGCTGTAACAAAAGATGTATTGACGTTTTCCTAACATTTTTCAATATTTCATGCGCAATCAAAAATCCATTTCCTAAACCCATTGAAAATATTTGAAAAGGAATACATTATGCATATGAAATATTATTCAGATTCGTACTAGAAAGTAAGGGAATGTAAGTTTGATAACTAGCTCGGCAGGACGAAGTGAGGTTTTCAAATGATTTCCTCATCTAAACCAAACGAATGTCAGTCCGGTACCTTATGCACCCCGGTAACCAAACATACGTCCCACTTAATGCATGTGCTTAAGTGCGAGAGTATGCCTATGAGATGTAATCTTGACACATAAAAGTGAAGTTATAATATTAACATGAATCTAATTTTGTTCGTTTGTTTGAGAATAATAACATAAAACTTAATCGGGGTGAGTTCGGTTTCTTTGAATAGGAAATCGTTATTCTGTAAAAGATTTTCGAAAAGTTTGTAATATGCTATAAAAAAGTCTGCAATAGAACTAAGGTGTCAGTGAGTGAGCAATATGTACAAAATTTCTAGATATATCAGTTTCTTTCCTTCCAAAGATCTCACATTCCCTTTCGTATCCTTATTATTATTATTATTATTAAAGAAAATAAATTTACTGACCTCCTCTAGACCATTCACAGTTTTAACAACATATTTAAAAGTAACTTATTACATTGATGAATTTGCTAAAACCTCCCATAAGGAAAGGTGTTTTTCAAAACTTTCTTCTGTTCTGTAAAAGTATATTTGCCAGCTAAAATATATAATTTGCGATGAAAAGGCAGTTTTAGCGATGTTATTCTTCTATTCATTCCGTATTTGCCCTCTCTCGGAATTATTCTTCTAAAACAGCAAAATGTCTGACGCGTGCAATTTCTTGAGAACTCGTATTTTCATGGTTTACTTCATTAGCTTTTTCTTGAGCTTGCAACAGCCTCTTTTGATTTAGCTCTAAATTTATTTATTTTTCATGAAATACTAAATTTTTAAATGAGAGACAGACAGACTCGTAAACAGCTGATTTGCTCGAACGAAATCCGCTCAGTACAGTTAGACCAATTAACGACAACAATAGCCTCATGCTTTTTTTACTTTTATCGAAACTAGTGTGATGTATCTTACGTAAAACATGCAAAGTAGTAACTAGACAACTTTAGTTAAAATTACGTACTTCACTTCAGATTACGCACCGAATGATTCTATGATTATCTAGGAATATGTTATACTTTTCGATTGTTTCATAAAATTCATCAAAATGAGCATTTGTGTATTCTACAGGAGAGGACATGCAAGTCGCCCCTTGATATATCTCAATAACAATGTTACGTGTCTCAAAAATGTTCCAAGTAATATGTATTCAAGCAACACAACTCGCTTCAACATGAAGGGCACATGATGATGCGGTTATTGACTAGCTTTTTAAAAATTAACCAGGTCTGTAGCCGGGGAGGACGCGTTGCCCCGCCCCCCGCCGCCGAAGAAAATAATTGTTTTTCCCTTTTCTCAAAAGTTTTAATAAAAGTATTTTCCTGTATAAAATGTCGTTAATTGATAGTTAACAATCAATTAACAACGTGAATTAAACAATTGAACATAAAAGTAATTTGTTCTTAAAATATTTTAATAAGTTATCATCAATTAACTTTTGAAGTTGGAGCATCCCTTTAAAAACAATATCTGCCTACATTCCTAAAATTAAAAGAAAATATCATAAGCAGCCTAGAAATAATTTTCCAGGCACTCCTAATATGCTTGTTTTGATCCATGAATTAGTTTATGATTTATGAAGATCACACAATCTATCACTTCTGTCAAAGATTTGGCGAGCATAGGGGACAGAGAAGGGTAGGTTTTTTGCGGCAGAATCAATCAAATCGGCATATGATTAAGAGCATCAAAATACTTATGTAATTTACTTGAATTTAGTAAATTCAAAGTTTATTTTACCAAATTCCATTTTCCTCTTAACTTGAAAACCAAAGGGTAGGATAGCGGCGCCTTCATCTTTAGATCTTTCTGAGCTCTCCAGTACATTTATTTTTGTCTAAATATTAATTGTTGACTTATATTGCACATAATAAAAATTAAAACTTGGGAGTAAATGAAGAAAGAGTTCTGAAAAATCTGTTGAAACATAATAAATACATCTATAATTTAAATCAAACAATAATTTGAATATTTATACAAAAATTATACGTAATATAGGAATGGAGCCTTTTCTATCTAAAACAGAAATCTACGCTCCTTCAAATTGCGTTTTAAATGACACATCAGCTTCTCTTTCATGGACTCTGGCATGCGTGCAGCAAATGAACCTATCCTCATCTGCAGAGGCGGATTTAAGCATAGGCAATATAGGCAACTGCCTAGGGGTGCAAGATTTTGGAGGCACCAAAAGAAACTAAACAAAAAATTATAACATTTAAAAAAGAGTTTGTTTTCTACATTTTTGTTACATTTTTTAAATGTTCTCTAAAAAATACTTTCAAGATTTTTGTTGGATCAGCAAATATTTCCTATGAATTTAAATCTAAGAGATTTAGATAGGTATATTGTTTATACCTATCTAAATAATAAATAAACTTATAATAATACTTTACCTTATAATAATAAATAAACAAATATATAAAATTAATTTTTGTTTGTTTATATAAATAATTTATAAATATTTAAAACATGTATATAAAATCTGGTCTCAACCCGGCGCTATATTTACAACTGCCTAGGGGCGCCAAATGTTTAAATCTGCCTTTAAGGTAATACTACTTACCCCAACATTAGTGCACTGGCAGATAAACAATTTTATTTTGAGAGAGGTTCAGATCTCAAAAGCATCTGGAAATATGAAATCGTTTGGTGCAAAATTAAGCACATTTCAAGAAGTTTGATTTTCTAAACAAATATGTTATGCAAATACTATGCCAAAACATAATTTACAATTTAACAAAATATAATACAATTTTAATTTTTCATTATTGGGAAGAGCTTTATCATAAAGCACCCCCATGAAATCCACCACTGTGCAAGAGGGGAGTTAAACACTTATGCAAGTTCTTTTCTGAATTTCAAAAAGCAATACCATTTGTTTCTCCAGCTTGTATAGACTCTCTAAATAAATTTTACTCTAGTCTTACTGATCTCCTACTTTTGG
>NNCF01132735.1:0-20231 GCA_002313205.1 Laupala kohalensis
TAAAAGCAGGCGTCCCGGGTTCGATTCCCGGCTCGTCGCCATTTTCAGCTGATCCAAAGTTATCACATATCTTCTCCACGTGTGGAAAGGGTTCACGGAAGAAGATGTATATGAAGTTATTGATCTTGTCCAAACTTCTTTAAAACTCTCGCTCTTTTATTTCGACACAATACACAATCCAACAGCAAATGTTCTTCATTGATTTTCTGTCCCACAAATACACTCATCTCCATTCAGCTATTCCACACAAAATTCGTTCAAAATCTGTGCCCTGTAATATATTCTAAAAATATTGAACTTCACATTTTGATCCACTTTTTGTACTTTTCTCATTTTGTCTAATTGGATGTGTACGAGCAGAATCTTTCAAAATCCAAACTATTAAACGTAATATTTTTTGGATTGGACATTTTGTATTAATAAAATCGTTGTTAGTTACGTGGATTAAGTTTTAGTTTTCCTCTTCCTGTAATGATGAATAATAAGTCAGTATTATTTACATTTTTCTCTTTTTCCTTCTCGGTAACATCAAGATTGGCAGAATCCTTCATCACGTCAATTCCATCCTTCGATTAATTCCTGCGATAATGAAATAAACGATGCAAGACTTGCGACCTTTTATTTAATTTGGTTATTTAATGCACGTAAATGGTAATAGAATTTCTGGAATAATTCCTGTCCTTTTACAATGATATTTCCCTTGTTTCATCATTTCTCTGGACATTCTTTTTTAATTACATACAGTAGATGAAACGTGAATGTACCCTGCGACGCCTACTGCGTCGTCTTGCGCTAAATAACTCCGTCGCTCGAATGCCCGTGTGCGATACGCAGCAGCGACGCCTCGCCGAGGCGCGTCTCTTGGAGACAACACCTGAGCTGCTGATAACAACGTACCGGAAGGATGCGACATGAAAGCGCAGGCGCCGAGGGCGGGGGTCGCGGAGGTGGCGGTGGCGGGGAGCAGAGCGGCGGCGGCTGCAGCGGCGGCAGAGGCGTACTGCGGCGGCGGGGGCGGCTGGGACGCGACCGCAGCGCAAACGCCTTTCCAGGCCGCTTCGTGGTGCGAGTGCGCGTGATGGTGGTAAGTCATGGCTCCGAACTCGCTTTGGCCTGGACCTGAAACACAACTTGCGTTACCTAGGATTTGGAAATGGACTATTGAAGCTAATGTACATGGAACGTAGGAGTTGGGTTCTAGGGGTTCTCGACCCGTCCTCCTACATTAGTTGGAGAAGTTAGAAATAATAATAAACTTTATTATCAACAAAGCAGTTACAAACGTATGACCGCGTGGATGACAATAAACTAATTTACTCTCCGGAAGCAAGCAAGGGACCATCCCGTCAATTCCGATCAAGGACCCGAAGGCAGAGGCGGATTCAAAAATTTCACCACATTCCGAAGTTAAGGATAAAAATAGGTGGATACGTTTTACGATATTAATAGAAACTATTTAATAAAACACAAAAAAGTTGTCATAGTAAGAGATACTAGGATAATGAAAAGGGTTCGCTATTAAACTGTCACAACTATATGAATAGGGATATTAAAAATGAAATTTA
Organism: Laupala kohalensis; assembly: GCA_002313205.1. Classification (NCBI taxonomy): domain Eukaryota; kingdom Metazoa; phylum Arthropoda; class Insecta; order Orthoptera; family Trigonidiidae; genus Laupala; species Laupala kohalensis. Next base: position 1,566 of record NNCF01132735.1, read on the forward strand.
CAAATGTATTTTTCGGTCCCGCCGGGAATTGAACCCGGAATGACTCAGAGTGACAAGGAAGCAGAGTTACCAGAGGGCTTTAAGAAATATGTGTAGTTGCATACAGCATTTTCCATCGCAGTGTAACATCGCGTTCCAATAACATAATTAGTGTTTTAGTCGTCATTTAACTGTGATAAAAGTTATTTTACTGAAGGGGTAAATATAACATTACATCGTAGAATTGATTATACGAAGTTTTAATGTCTTACTTAAGTTCTTGTTAAGTTGCGAAAGTACAAAACATATCCAGACACTGATACATCACTTATTTTTTAATTAAACAATAAAAATACATGAGAACGAAGACTCAAATGAATGTTGAGGGAAAAAAATTGAATCCAAGTCAGTAAGAAAGAAAAAAGTTCTAAAATGGGATATGACCCTGCGGCTATTTCTCTCCCAGACACCACAACTAACACGACATGGCACACACATTATTTTTGTATTATACCAATTCAAAGAACAGTGCATTGTATCATTGTAAAAGAAATTTATTGACATTTCCGCAATGCATATCACGCAAACTGCAGGATTTAATTTTTTCTCTCCCTAAGTTGTGAAGCAAAATTGAAGCTAAGAAAATACGCGTCTTTTATTTTAAGCGACGTTCATTTTATTTCGTGATATTTTAATGTTTATCTCTATTCGTTTATTTCATTCTGTTTTCGATACATTTTTAAAATTTCATTATATTTCCAATAATTTTCAAAACAAGTAATTTAATAATCTGAATAATTATTGTTTCTCTTTTCATCCTTAACACATTGTTTATATTATAGAAATTTAATTCAATTTTTTGTAGGTTAAAGATACAGCTAAACTGGCGAAAATACTTTCATTAGAATACAAATTGTACTAGTAGACAACACCACATTTGTCATTTATTCTTTAAAAAATTACATTTTGATCAGAAAACTGGTCCGGTGGTGAATCGTTGATCATATTTTCAGAGTAAATATTGCTTTCGCTGGTTGGAAGAATGAGTGCAGATGTAGTGAAATGGTTGTGTGTTATGGAGGAGGATACGTGGAGGGTTGGTATTATGGGATGATATGAACAAAGGAATCATTTTCTTTTAGAATTGGTAACCGTGAATAAGACATAAAATATATCGAAACGTTGGCATAACAAAAAAAATTGTTTTACTTTTTCTAATCGCAAGATATCCTTATTTATGCGGATAATTAATGTTCTGAGTTCCTTATTTAGACAATTTTATGTTGATATATCTCCTTGAAAGTCACCCCTTATCTCGTAGAGTGCGTTGGGCTCTCCCTGGCGCTTCCTCAAATGTCACGTGTTACAGTTTGCCTTCTAAATACTACGTCCAGCGACTGTTAGTCCCTTGAAGGTATTCTGTGCGTTGCGTCGACTGAAGTCAACTTGCCAACTATTCACGAAACTTGGAACTATTCACCAAAGTAGTTCTTATTAATTAATAATTTATTCTACTGATTTTTTTTTCATATTGGATGTGAACAATTATTTCGTGATTTTAAAACTTGGTAATTAATTTAGACTGTCGTTTGACTCCTTTGGTAAGGATCGCATTGTCTTCAGTCACGTGATGCGGCTGCCGTTTCCGTTAGATCAATATTTTCCTCAAGTTTTGGTGAATTATTCTTGAAAATACCCCGTAAAGTACGAAAATCTGAAAGTCATTGCATCGTTCCTATTTCCATTTGCTATGTTTTAGTAGGTTTTTCTCGCTATGTTAAGCCGGTACTTTTGCTGGAACATAAAAGAAACATTAGCCGGTGAAAGTTTCTCCATTTTTTTTTGGAGGGGGGGCTTTAGGGCTCGGCAACATCAAGGTCATTAGAGCCCATTTCTCCATATTAGCGGATAGTAATTTAAAGTCAAATAATTGAACATTTTGCGCCGTAAGGATATGCAAATTCATCGCCATTGGAGAGAGAATGGTTCAAAATATCATTTAAAACATTTTTGGGGGGTATTTAAGTCTAGACGCTCTGACGCACGTAATACCTCAAATGAGAGTGAAAGTCAACGCTGCACACAGAATATCCTTCCTTACGCTCTTCGCGGTCTCTCTGTTTATTTATTATTAATTTAGCGTCTGGCTGCGAACAGAATAAAACTCTGTGAGTCGCTTGTTTCGTGAGAGCAAATTTCACTCAAAATGTTTTCAGCCGCTGCTTCGAGTGGATACACGCGCGGTGCGTTGTAGTTTAACCTTTGCTTTTTTTTGTAATGGATGCCGATGGGCGTGAACCTACTGGTATTAAAATAATCTACTTTAAAAAAATTACTACCTCCAAAAAGGTTAATGTATTTAAATTAAGACAGTACCTTATAAATGTTGTTAATGGTTAATTTCATTCTGAACTCTTTCTAAAGATGATTCACGTATTCTTTTAGACATTTCTGAGTCGATGTGAACAGCAGGGAACTGAAGTAACTCATTGGAAGTATACAAGATAATAAACTGATTGTTGACTCTGAAAATAAACTGATTGTTGTCTATATCAATAATGCCAACCAACAAGAAACATAGACTTACATTGTTGTAGATGTGAGAAATAAAGAATCTTACACAGAAAATTTTCTGTAGCATGGAAACCTAAGTGACGGTTTGTTGGACCCATATTCAAAGTTTCATTATTTTTTCTTTCAGATGAGGTGTTTTCTATGAAATTTATTGACACTAAAGTTTCATACAATATTCAATAAACAATAACTCAAAAGGGAAAATGTATACATTTACATGGGCAGAGACTAAGGAACATAAAACTGTTGTGGATTCAACGACCCCCCCCCCCCTTAGGTGTCCTAGGGTTAATACTACAGAGGTTCGCGCATGCGCACATTTGTGTGTGTACGAGGGTAAGAACTGTCTAGAATTTTGGAAGCCGTGTTCTGTAACATTCATTTTGTTGAGTAATATCCTCTTCATGATGTTGACCATTCTATCAGCATCTAAATTACGGAATCTAAAATATTAAGTCTATAAATAAATGTTTCTTCCCGTGGAGAAGATATGTCAGAAATTTCCGTCAGGTAAAAATGGCGACGAGCCGGGAATCGAACCCGGGTCCCTTGCCTTGATCGCGCGGGTGCTGACCACTACACCTGTGTAGAAACTGTGTACAGTTGTGAAAGGCGAGCGGGTGACGTCGAAGATGGAGTCCCGGGTTGGATTCAGCATTCGCCGCCATTTTCAACTGACCGAATGTAGTCAATGATAATGTCATCTAAAGTGTATGAGACGAAAAATCATCAGTTCCAAAATTAAATGATAAAATAAATGACAATCAGCTACTAAACCGGAAGGAAACACTTCCATTAATTCTTTTGAAGCACTCAAAGGAAAAAGCGGAGAAATTGGGGATGGGATGGTGTGCGCGTATTTTGAATCAATATTTTTATGCCGCGTCTCCTCCAAAAGTACTACTTACAATCACCTTTTCGATGTGAAGAAAAACCTAGCTTTTTGAGTTAGGTACACATAACATAATCCAATTTCTGTATACTTCAAACTTTGGAGATAACATTAATAATTTGGTGATAACTTTCGGTTTCAGGTCAGAATGGCGACGGACCGGGAATCGAACCCGGGACTCGTGTTTTGATCGGAGGGGTGTCAACCACTACTTTGTGATTGACTGTGTAGAGAGGAAGACACGAAAGAAAAATATGCATTCATAATTTCGTAGTGGATATAAAATTAATTCTTATCTGGCTATATTTATACAAGTTTTATCGAAACCAATGTCTTAAAATACGCACACTAAAAATATCTTGACCAATAAGGTAGTCATGTATCAAATATGGCAGATTTTCTTATGAAAACTTGATGACCACAAGTACCTGGAATATTTTAAAATTAATAGTATTTCGTGATACGTGGCATAGTAAAGAACACTGTATTGAAATATTTACTAAACGTTTTGTAATATTTCAATAAATGAAACAAATTTTTTGTTCAATCTTTTTGCAAGAATTGAAGATGAAGCGAGAAGGAAGTCGCAATCTGATAATCATTTATTTTCGATTCCTTCCAGATTTATTTTAGAAGAATATCGTGTGAAAACAAGCCACAAAAATGTATAACTTATTCCGGGGATAAGTGGCGCTAGGGCGAGTTGAACGAGATTCATGGGAAGTGCTAAACATATAAAAACGTACACAAGTTTCATAGCTTAAGTTCATAACAATCATTATGAAATGCTACCAACAGAGAAAGTTTAATTTCAGCTTAGAATTTTACTTGTCGATCAATGCCACAATCGATTATTTTCAAAACAAATTTAATTTAAACAATTTATGAGATAAAAGTATAAATCGTATTAAAATGTTCTGAAAGAACTTTTGAACGCTATTGAAACCTTTGAGAAAGTTAGTATTTCATGGACATTATTGGTCAAAATATATTAAACACGCATTTTTTCAATAACGCAATTTTTATAAAAATAAGTTGTTAAAATTATGTAATCGGAAAATGTAGTCGACACTTACAATAATCGATATCGTTTTGATTAATCGTTCAAAATAATCGATCGTTGCATGAATCGATTAAATCGTCCGTTCTTAGTGAGGGAATGAAATCGATTCCATTGCATCTCTCTCACCTGGTGAAGGAACAGTCTGCAGATGCAGCGTCGGGGGTGGAGCAGCGGCGGCGGGTCTCGGCGCCAGAGGCTGCTCCGTCCCCGACAACGCGACGGCCACCGCCCCGCAGCCACCCCCGGGTAGAGGTTGGGGGCCGCCGCCGCCGGTGGTGGTGTCGGGCAACGCGACGGCGGCTGTCGCTGGAGAGTGGTACAATCCGCGTTGCGCCAATAGACTGCGCTCGTTGCGACGGAATTTGGCGCGTCGATTCTGGAACCAAACCTGCAACGAAAAGCGATCTACAGGTTCATTGTTGTGGGACAAGAGCCCCGAGTAAGTTAAATCACAGAGAAGTATAATTGTTTTATAACTCATTATGAATTATAGTGATGGAAAAACATGATTTAATTTCTATATATTAATTAATACTACGGCATAAACAATCTTCAAGGACTCGCTTCGCTCGTTTGAAATGCACGAGAGCGTGTAAACAAACATGGCGGCCGAGCGCAACGGTTTCTATGTGATTGATGCCTCGTCACACCTCGAAGGAAAAAGTGAAATATCTTCTTGTAAAATCTGGTAACACGCAGATAAAAGCGTTGTAAAACATACTACGGAAAATTTACTACAAATCAAAATAAGTTCCATCAATTTCGTGATTTAAAGTTAGTCTTCTATTTTGATGATAAGAGTTTTTTCTCTATAAGACGCAATGCATTACACCATCAATTATAATCGCAATTACTTCGTTTAAATATGTTGTTCAACTTGAAATCACTATAAGCACATGTCTAACCTAACCTAACCTAACATAACCTAGTTACTCAGATTATTTATTCCAATTGTGATTTAATTCTAACTACACTACATTAAACACATTCACACTGGGGTTGATGAAAAGCACAAAAATGGTTTCATTGATTACTTCATGATGTGTTCGAGTTTAGGCTATGAAGCCAGATTTTCTCCCGAACCGTGTAATTTGGGAAAATAAATTGGAAAATGGAGATGTTACGAGTTCAAAGGAAGCTCGAAATAGTGTTTTAATTTAATTCAATTTATTTCTAAAGTTACTTCGTTTACTTCCCAAAAGCATGAGATTGTATTCAATATGTCAAGATACGAAATCAACGACGATCCATGGATCTCTGGCGGTCACCAAGAAAAATTGTTTGTGGTCCACAGAAAAATCTAGGCATTGATTTAAATGTTTATTAATTATAAAACACAAAATCGTGCCAAGAACTGGGGTTTTCTGAACCTTGTTTCATTGTGCTTTACGTTGCGCAGCGTTGCGCAGCGTTTCATTCGCGTTGCGCAGCGTAGGGAGCGTGCGCCTGCGAGGCGTGGCTTTTGTGTCGTGTCCACAACGGTGAGGTCAGGTCAGGTCTGCGCTGCTTCTCAACTCGAGTTCCTCTTCACAAGACGCAGCCACAGAAAGGGTTCCTGCCTCCGCCCCGGGTCAATGCGAGTCTTCGATCTGCGCACGAGACTCAACTCTGGTCGCACAATCACAAAAATTCCCGTGTCCTTTTTACCTTTCATCGGTCAAGGCACGATGAAATAAATAAATACATCTTATTGTGTAAAAAGCAGTTACAAACTTCATATGGAGAACAATAAACTATTTTACTCTCGAGAAGCAAACAATTCCTATCGAGGTCCCTAAGGCAGAGGCTACGGATTTAACATTTCAATGACAATAATTAGCTACGAGTTATAATATTTTAACATACTACCAACACATTTGAATTTAATAATACACAAAAATGTTATTTCAAAAGTACTTCGTATTATTATGGAACTATAGATTATTATTTGGAATAATTGTTTATAAATCTTAACTGTTAAAATAACTATAATCGAGATTAATGACTACAACCGCCACTATGTAAAACCCTACACGACCTTTATATAAAATCTGTCTGTGTCCGAGGGAAAACCGGGGAAAACCTCGGCCAGGAAGAGGCCTTCGTCTCGTAACTAAGAGGTTTGTCCCAAATAATCTCATTAGTAAGATTGAATGAATGCTAAAGGTTTGAAAGTAACTTGTATTTCCTGTTTCTTTTTTTAACCCCGTATTTTTTTATGATTAGCTCATTAATCTGAGCTCATATTTCTCCTGCAGATAATATTTATCGATGCGTGAATAACTAAAGTTTTTTTAGCTGATTGGGTGGAAGTAAAAAATTAAGTAAAAGAAGAGAATTTGAAGAGTAAAACAAACGAAGACATAAAATGAAATGGATGCTTTTTCTAAGTGAAGCTTTTTCGCGACTCTCCATTTTACCAATTCAACTACGGACCTACTATTTATTTTACACAGAGTAACTAAACATGGAAATGAAAGCAGCACTTGGACAAACAGATTAAGAACCTCATTCGTCCATCTTTGCTTATCTCAAAAATTTCATGTTATTTTCCAACTGTTACTCGCCAGCAAAACTCCAGCGAATACTTTTATTGACATTGGCACTCGGGACATAAACGTAACGTGGATATAAAATCCTTTCCACATAATTTGAGTAAAATTTTTTTTTTTACAGTGTACCTTCGTACGTGGACACAGATGACACATAATAATTAAATTTGATTGTAGACGAAAGTATCTTAATCGTGGTCCGATCCTTTGACATTAACTGCCCAACATTTCTCAACACTTTCTCATATATTGTTTCGTTATTTTGTTCAAATAGTGTCGAAGGTTTTTTGAACCCATACAGAGTGTAGTTGTATGAACTACCTTTTCACCGCTACCATTTAGGACTGTCTTCAAAACCGTAGATGGTGGTTGAGATATCCAGATCTGAGTTGAAAGAATTTGTGACACTTCTACCAATTTGCATATTTTACATAGAAACACTTTTACCGACTTCACAGACTGGACGGGCAGAGGTATATCTTCTCGTATGTAAGTTGTAATTTAAAATTTCGAAATTTTTGTTGACTACCCACTTCGTTGGTAGTCAACTGCAGTAAATAATCCATACTTCTATATAAATACGTAAAGTGAGAGCCAACGTGTCTGTCTGTTTGTTACTTAATCACGACTAAACTACATAACACGTCGCGATGAAATTTGGCAAGGACATAGTTAAGATGTCCAGGATGAACGTAGGCTAACTTTTATTTTTAAAAGGTGTGACAAGAAAGATAAATAATTTTTTGACAAAAAATGTCGATTAAATCAGAAAAATAGAGAATTATATTTGCTTACGCTGCCTAAACAGTTAGAGGTAGGTGTCAACTATGAATGGCTTCAATATTGTTCGCCTCAAAGAGTTCTACAACGAAGTCCGCGACAGCATATGTCTATTTACAAAAAATAACCTAACCTAACCTAACCTTACTAATGATAAGAGTGTTAAAATACTTCCATTTAAGAGACTAATTTAAGAAGGAAAAAAATCAATCATCAAATTTAATATGGATTATTTGTTTTGTGCATTTAACAAAGATATAAACATCTTTAAATCGCAAAATTTCGACAAAGAGTTCAGATTTTACAAGAACTTGAATGAAACGGTGCAGTAGCCGCATCGCGGTGTGGAGTATATAGTCAAGTTTTGTAATAAATTTATATTATGAATTTGAAAAAAAACTAGGATGCTGTACATGTTTGGAAAAAAACGGCAATAAAAGTATTTTGACCTGACGATATAGAGTTTATTTTTCCTGACTAAGAAAAATCCCGGGCACCGCCGCAGTGCGTCGGTTAATCAGGAAGTAATGTTACTATTTCCTCGTTGCGGGAAAATATCATATGAGTATGTGATACATAATCACGTGACATAATTTCGTCTGAACTGAATATGTGACCCTCGACGTTCATGGTGACAAAAGGGCTGTAGTAACCTGTGAAGACAAATTTGCACGACTCCTCATATTGATCCACCGATTCATTTTTAATGCTGTGACATATTTGCGATGAGAATTCACCTTCGGGTCATTAATTTCACGCGAGTCAAGAAAGTCTCCCTCCAGGAAATATCGTTTTCGAGATTTTCTTTCTCGCAGTTGTAAAATATATCGAAAGTCACTGTCCGAATATGTGGAATTGCAATGTGGATATGCGAAAAGTATTTTTTTTTTAGTAGATCCACGGGAAAAAACATCTGCTAATTTTCTCAAAAGCTCTTCCGTTATTGTGAATTGAAAGCAAACTGCACTATTCGGTAAAAAAAAAGTAAATTTCGATTTGAAAGTCACAGAGGAAAACATGTAAACATTACTTTAAAAAATGCGACGTAATTTATTGAATAATATTACTCATTATTAATACGCAACAAGAACAAATATGATCAAGAATGATACAAAGTACAAAAATGTTGTAATCTATGCAAAATGGCTTTATAGTTACAGTTAAAAATCTGATCGAATCGCTTCATTTTGAAGTTGAAGTTATTTAAGCCTTTTCGTGTTAACTTATAATATTGTGGAGAGCTCCAAATACACGTTTAGTATTTAAAAAATACCAATGTAACCTGAGTCTTTCTTCTAGTGAAATTTTTAAGTTCAGAAATAAAATTAGTCCGCTTGGTTCCGTCGCCCCCTCTGTTATGTGATGCGTAAAGAAATGATTTTAAAAAATATTAAAGGCCTTTTTTGGCTACACTTAAATCTAACAAAGGAATGAAAAGCAAGTAATTAAAAACTCCCGTAAGAAGTCACGGCTGTTTCTTTGTCCTTTTTATTTAAAAATCTCATTAAATATTAATAAAATATTCACCGACTAATATTAATTGTTAATGATGAAAACATTAATAATTAATATTACTATTTGGGAAATGTATTTTTTAGAGACACTTAAGGGTCTATAAAATGATTTTTAAAATGAAACTTTGCACGTTGAAGCTCATAATCCAGAACGAATTAAGAGAAAAATTGATGTTACGTACAAGAAAGGATTATCTAAAATTTCATCTGCTAGTTTTTGAAATTACGCGTTGGATACATTTTGCAATTGCTTGACAGAATTATGTGAAAATTTAAAACTCGCGAACAAAGTGTGACCAAGATAGATCAAATTTTAATTTAGGAAAAAATTGTTTTTTAACTGTTTTAACTGTTGGTCGCGACACTTCAAGTAATGATAATTAAAGAATTTATTCAAGTGTTTCAAGGATAGAAGAATTCTGGGATTTTGACAATGTTCATGCTTGTACACTTAGAGAAGTGTACTTGTAGATTTGGTGGTAGTAGTAAATTCTTTCGTAAGATTTGAACATCAGTAAAAATAATTTAATTCGATACAAAAAGGGACAATCGTATTTTCAGATCTTTCGTTCGAGAATATAAGGGGTGGTATCAGATTTACACTTTTTTTTAAACGATGACTCCTATCAAATTTTGCATTTTCCGTAACCACGTTTTACAATATTCCGCGTTTCAAACAGTTGCGTAGTAAGAGGATAATACATTAAACACATTTTTGTAAAATATACTTTAAAGAATTTAAGTTTACATACATTAGGAATAGAGACATATTTCATTCACTGAAATAGTGGTAAATTCGAAAGATGGGGGCCATAATCTCTTTCTTTCGATATGATTTGTAGGGACATAATGCCAATTTTAATACTTGAATGACTCCAAGAGAGAAATACAAAAAGTTACCATCACAAAAAAGATATTCACCTATCGACAAAAAAAAACTCTCACACATTCATAGAATAGAATATTTTCTGGGTTTGGCTCAGACAATGAGGTCTGCTCTTCCGCCAAACCATGTACAGAAAATGCACATACAAAAGAAAAATAGACAAATTACAGTAACAATTAAAATTACAATAATAGTTCAAATTTAAAATAATTAATAATGTACAAAATTAAATAGAATTACAATAATTGAATTTACAAAAATAATTAAAATTACAATAATAGTTGAAATTTAAAATATTTAATAATGTACAAAATTAATTAAAATTACCATAATAACTGAAATTGAACACAATAAATAAAACCACAAATAATTACAAATACATGAAAATCGAAATAACAATCGAAGTTAGAGAACCGAAGTTATTTAAACAATGTGAAAACAAAATTTACATGTTGTCTCTTACATTCTAAATATAATTTTAAATGTGTCACAATCTAATGGAAAATATGTTGTTTGACCTCTTTCATTTATAAATTAACTTCACATTTTACTATGTATACTTACTAAATATATTTTAATCTACAAATTTCTCGATATTTGCAATAATCCTCAAATACGTAGAAACTTATTTCCCTTACGCTAACACAAATTGTTTACCAAAACTGTGCTGATTTTACGTTTTTAAACAAGAAGAGAGCATCTGTTCTGAATACTTACAATACTTTACAAGCATTTCAAGAGAAATTGAATGTATTCTCACTTTAAACTGGTTGAGAGAAGAGCATCTGGAAGTTTGTTCCATTCCCTAATCGCAGTCAGTGTAAACGAATTGTGAGCATTGTTGGTTTTGTGTCGTGGCATCTGTAATAGATGAGGTCCTTTCAGTCTGGATGTTGTAAGAAAATTAAATTTATTCGTCAAGTATTGTGATGTTTTAAAATGAATTATTTTGAACAATAGATTGAAGCGATGTTTCTTGCGTCGGTTGTGGAGACTTTTTATTTCATGTATTTTGGAAGCAAATATTTTCTATGCAGAACCATTTCCGTTTCACTTGTGCTCAAAATTTCGCTAAGTCATGCTACGTGTCAACACAATATCATCGTTGATGGTAGAGGAGGCAAAAGCTAATCTGAGTTTACGAGAAGATGGTGCGTCTTTCTGGAGAACTTTCCGGAACTTTCTATGTCTGGTTGACTAAGCGGTATTTGATCGCTCCAACTTTAATTTTAAGTTTGATATTTCTTTTGCAATTCCAGAAGATTCACAATAAATGCGATGGATTGTGTTCGAAGAATTGATAACATAAAGAGGAAAACAAAGTTTTCGAATTAGATTCACTGATCTGTAAATATACCTGACTCTCAGCATATCTTGTCTCCTATTATTTCTCTTCACAACTGCGATGGTTCTGAGAGTATGGGATACTAGCAACATTTCCTAGCGTTGCCTGGGAGTTGAAAAGAAACTTAAAACAACAATTACTGAACACTCAAAATTTTAAAACAATTCACACTTAAAACATAAAATTTAAAAAAATATATATTTCCATTGTTAGACAAACATACAAATAATTAAAACAAACAAATTAATTAAATAAACATACAATTATTTCTAGAAAAATTGGTTCTGAGAATTGATTTATTTTACCCTACAGTGGATGTTAAAACATCTGTACCCATTCTTATGAAACGTATTTCATAATTTTTTTTTCAATATTTCATTAACTTTTTTTTCTATCATATTTTTCTGTACATTAATGTAGGGGGAAACTTGATGATCTCAAATTTCTAAATGTTCTTTTCCATTCAACACCCAGTCCCACGAAATGCAATTTTTTCAGAAAAGCCTTGTCGGCACTTTTCCTCTAAAGTCAGATCAAAGGATCTCCTCGAACTCTTTTGAGTCAGTCCCAGCGAGACCAAGGATCCTTTCTTCTCGCTTTCCACGTTCCGTGAACGCGTCTTTGTCACGTCGCGCGTACGTTCCTGACCCGTCGCGCGTATGAGCCTAGTGCCAGCACAAGTCAAGCATATAGCCACGTACAAAACTTCGCTAATGTTTATATTAAAAATTTTATAATTAAAAATAGGGATTATAGCGGTAATTCATGAATTGAAAAATACGAATTATTTATTATACAGTTTAAATTGAAATATATTTGTGGAGTGGTCTCTTTTTGACAACAAAGACAGTTTGCGTTGAATAACTTCATAACCAATATACTTTTAAAAAATTCATACTGCCTCATTCTATGTACAAATTGTAACACTTGTAATATTTTTTTAATATAGATTGCGTTAGAAATTACAAGGAATTTATTAAAAAGCGTCCCGTCAGTGGCCTTATTCAAGATGGTTTTGTTCAAATATTTTCCTCACAAAGTCCAAACTTTATTTCAGGAATTGATAGATAGTAATTTCTTCTTCCGTTGTGTAAATCCAGGACAATCAAAAACAGATTGCACAGACTACCTTAAGATGTTCAAAGGCGCTTCAAGTCAAAAGTCACATCACTGAGAAGTATTGTTATTGTCTTATTTATTATTATTATTGTTATTGTTTTACAGCACAATATTATGATGAAAAAACGTTACTTAATTTCTATATGTATCAGTTGATAGTGTGGTATAATCAATATTCAAGACTCGTTTTTGAAATGCGCATCATCATATAAGAACATGGCTGCCGAGCGCAACTGCTTCGTCAGTTATACATCTTACCTCGGAAAAAAGTGAAAAAGCTTTTTTTCTTTTTTAATGTCCAGTGACATATAGATTAAAGTGATGTAAAAAATGCTACGGAAAATGTAGAATAAATAAAAATAAACTTCTATCACTTTTCTGATTTAAAAGTCGGTCTTTCTTTTGGAAAATGTTCTCTCCATTAGGCGCAATGTATTACACCATTGGATTTTTTTGTGGGACTTTACCGCTCGTCGACATCGAGGTCATTAGAGCCCTAAAATTCTGTACAGGTAGGGAAAATGCAGTTACGCACTAGGGAGAGCCAACATGACTCTCCCCGCGTGTGGGACTCGCCGAACGATTCAACCATACCCACTAAAAACCCTCCTGAATTACAACTCAAAACTCAAATATCAACATATCTCAAAACATTACAAAAAATAAAATAAAAGAAGAAAGAGGAAAATGAAAGATATCCTAGCCCTAATGGCGTCGGGATCGAATAGAACAAGAGGTGACCAAGGGAGGTCAGAAAAGAGAAAGGAAGGAGCCTCGCACAAGTAAGTGGAAGTAATGCCAGACTCAGCTCGGGGCCCCGTGTTTGCCAAGCACGTACTTACTAGATGTAAATCCCCTGGGGGGTACACCATCGGTTGTAACTATTTTTTAATTTAATTGACCATTGAGTATGTTTTTCAAGTTGAAATCACAATTAGCCTCTGTTTATTTAAGCTGATTTCAGACATTGTACTGATTGAATTCTACCTTACGTCACAACACGAACCTCGTCGTGGGAGACGCATTGGGAGGAGTCACGATAGAATTCACAGAGTGTGGTAATCTATTTAGTCTCGAACGTCATTCTGTATCCTATGTATCTAGTACTGAAAAGAAATCAGAGATATATTTATTCATTTCTTCAACACTTCTAATTTTGAGAAGGTTGAAGGGTAGCGAAAGAAGTCTATAAATCCGAATTCAAATTCAAATTCAATTCTCAAAAAAGTTTAGTTTTGATCCAATGGTTTATTCGTGAATTATCAAAAGAGGGAGAACAAACTTCACAACTACTCTATTTCCTAAATCCAAAATTCTGTATTTTGCTGTCGTTTTTATAAATTATATCGAATGAACCGTAGCCTCCTCATTGTGTTGGTATAAATATGATGATAGGTTTATATATTTGATTTTTTTTTCAGTGTTTCCTTACTCTAATTAATATTCGTTTCATTCTTTACATTCATTCGTTAATTGATCCGTCAACTTACGTAAATTTCTCAATTTTTTTGTTTTCCTCAATTTCATTATATTGTCAAATAAATCCATATTTTTATTATATGAATCCCTAAGGGACCAAAAATACTTTCACTTCATGATATTAGCCACTGCAGCACATAAGAATGGCGTATGATATCCAACGTGCATTACTTAGAGTAAGATCGTACGGAGTGTACTCATTGCTGCTACATTAGAGTAAATATTAATTTTTTTTTTTGACGTATTGTGAATAAATATTGTTTCAGAGATGAAAGAAACGATTACATTAACCGATATAAATATCTGCGTGTGTTCAGATTTTACGAAAAATAATATTAAAGCAGTATATTACTTACGTGATGTGAAGTTTTAAACCGTTACGCAAAATTAGTGAAACAGTTAAAATCATTTCTGTATTTTGGGGGTGGAGATTGCAATGGTTCCCTCTCGAAACCCACATAAGTCTAAATTTACTCTTTGTCCTCAGTCCCGCCTCCCAGAGCTTCTGCCATTGGCGACAGCGGTGTCATGCAGTCCGGGAACCGCTGCCGCTGCTGCGGTCGGTTGAACGCAAATGAAGATTGGCGTCGGTAACTGGTACCGGCTGCGTCTCGGAGGTTGAATGCGACGAAGTCTCGAACAGAGCGGAGCGGTGTTCAATCGGGAACCGGACACCACGAGCTGCTCCTCTGCCGTCGCTAACACGTTGCACGTGGAAGGAAGTCGCTTTGCACGCACAGCGACGGCGGCCAGGAGATATTGATTAACATACTTCTAGACGAGAAATTCGATATTATTATTCTGGAAAGCTCACTTCACTTTTAATACTGGACTTGCATCACCTCTAATTTCTAATTCGAACGAGAAATCTAATTCGAATTTGGAAATAGATGTTCGAGGTTCCAATGGAGGACTCGTGGATCGTATTTCAAAGTTCTAGTCGTTAAGATATTATGTGCGTCAGAGCGTCTACACTTAAGTACCCCGAATGAAATCTTATATGATAGTTTGAAGAATTCTCTATCCACTGGTGATGAATTATCATACCCTTACGGTGCAAAAATTTTGAATTATTTGACTTCAAATTACTATGGAGAAACATTTTTCTTTGGACAAAAGTACCGGTTTTACACAGCGAAAAGAACCTACTAAGACAAAGGAAATGGAAATAGGAACGATGCAATGACGTTCACATTTTCATACCTTAAGAGGTATTTTCAAGAATAATTCACCAAAAACTGCGAAAAAAAAATACTGTTCTCACAGAAATGGCAGACACATCACGTGACTGAAGATAATGCGACCGTAGTCAAACGACTGTCTAAATTAATTATCAAGTTATTAAGTCACAAAATAATTGTACTCATCCAATATAAAAAGAAATAAGTTGAATGAATTATTAATTAATAAGAACTACTTTGGTGAATATTTCCAAGTTATGTGTAGAGTTGACAACTTGACTTCAGTCGATGCGCACATAATACCTTTAAGTCTCTGTGGATTCAGGCAAGAAAATCAAAGTGTGTTCAACATTCAATACGAAATTATCTAGGCGTAAATCGGTATTGGAAAACATTCTTAGACCAACCCTGGAGAAGGCGTGTTTTGAATTTCGGAGCTCTGCAAATGTTCTGCGACTTTTAGAAACGAGGAATAAATGTTAAATTTTCGATTTCAGTTTTTTATTAAAAATAGTTTCGTTATGTTCCTTGTTTCGTTATGTAGAATTTCGTTTCATCTGTCTCTGCGCCATACAGCTGACACACTCATTTTAACTTTCTAGTAACAAAAGTCCACCAATTATGTGGACATAGCACTTTATTGTTGACAAATAAAATGCTACGTAGAATCAATAAAAGATTTAAAATATTGTTCACCGTAAGTTTGAACTCATGTACTATTGCCATGTACTTCGACATAATACATAACCTCAATTTAACAACATTTCATATATTTTATTGATTCTACCTGTCATCTAATTTGTCGACAATAAAGTGCTATATCCACATAATTGGTCGATATTTGTTACTAAATTTATATTGAACTTTGGCTAACTTCTTAATAACATACGCAAATTTTCTGTTTCTGTATTGAATACTAGATGACTGGTCACACAGAAAACAGCATCTACTTTGAATGTAACTAAATAACTAAATAAAATTCTGGCCCGAAATTTTCTCCGTTTTTCCTTCGGGTAGAGGCGGATTTCTTATACAGGTTCTCTAGGCTTTGTCTAGGGGCGTGTTTATTGTAACAATAAATCGTGAATTTAGTGTTTTTTCAACTCTTATGATTTTTAAACACTATACTCAGAATAATCTATAGTTCGATAATAACTTGTACGTGAAATTTTTTGCGTTAAATTACAAACATATTGACATTCTATTAGTTTTATAACTCGCAGCTAACTTTTTATCTTATCTAGGAACTTATGAAAAAAAAAATTGAATCCGCCTCTGCCTAAGGGTCCTTGATCGGAATTGATGGGATGGTCCCTTGCTTGCTTCCGGAGAGTAAATTAGTTAATTGTCCTCCACGTGGTCATACGCAGTTTGTACTGTTTTTTGACGATAAATTTATTATTATTATTAACACTTCCAATATCTGTAATGCATTGCAAGAAGTCCGACTTTTCAGATCAAAAGATGTAAATCCAAAAAACACGTAATATTCGAAAAAGAAATATTTTTGGGAAAATATCAATGTGCCTTTCTAGAACATCAATGTGCCTTCTCTGAGTACGAGTGAAACTCTTGGCTTGTGCTCAACTGCAATTAGCAAATGAATATTGCAAGCGGAACGAGATGTACTTAAAATGAAACGGGAAATTTATTTTAATTTAATGTCACTTAAATGTAATATATTCTTTGAGATGCAGAGAGTGAGACTAGAGCCGTCACTGAAGCGACAATCTCTTACGTGACTTACCACTTTGGCGATTAGTGCCTCACGTACAGCGACAGTAAATAAAATCACTTTCTTATTCCTCATTGCATTAAATCGTTTAGAACCAATTTCATATCATTTAATTAGTCATATTAAGATAAATTTCTCGATCCTAAAATATTATCGTGAAAGATAAATAAATAATTTATGACTAACGACCTTTCGATGGACGAATACATTTTATTTTGCGCTTTGAAGAACACAACGTTTCGACTGAAGGATTAAGTCTTCGTCAGGTGCAACACGATATAACAATTGAACACATAGGATATTAAACGTAAATATAAACACTATAAATATATTTATTAAAAAGCAAAAATCACATTTTATTGCGAATATTCGATAGCTTTTCGATAATAGCGCATAAATTTAAACTCCTGTGTGTATTTTTTTATAAATACTATTTCAGAATTGTAACATTTGCAATAATTAACTTTCTTGTCCATTATTAAGGTGTTATCCCAATCTATCAAGGAATCATTATGAACACAACGTGAAGTTTCTACACTTTGTGCAACTGATCTTAAATTTTGTTCGTAAAAGTCTTTCATCTTTCCGTGCATCACAAATAAAGCTAATTGAGGTTAGGTTCTTCGAAAGATGAAATAAATGGTGTTACATACTCCGTTAAGTGTAGCGTTTTATTTATTCAATTCACATGGTTTATTGTGATTTCTTCTTCTCACAAGATGTAAAAAGAACGTGTACACTAACTCCATGGATGCGGCACCGATATCGCCAAGAGACGATGCGTGTATCTTGTCGTACTGGAGTTTTGGAGTGACAGTTTAATAAATGTATGAAACGAGATATTTAAAACGCCAAATGATATAATAATAATAATACATTATTGGACCTCTTAGATAACTCTAAAACCGTCGACATTCGATTGTTCTTTTTTCCCAAAACATTACGACTGCATATTGTTCTTAAGACACTCTTGCATAAATAGATGTATATCAAAGTTTAATGTTTTAAGTAACTCTCTTACCATATTCTAAAATTCTATAATCCCTTATCTAACTCTAAAAATTCTATACTATATTCTATTCTAAATTCTATACTCTTTTCAAACTCTAAAAATTATTGCTTTTTTTAATAAATTACACGAGACTTAAGAACCTGTTAGGAACAATCAATTTGTGATGTTTCATGATAAAAACTCACAACGTTTCGACTTCGTCACGTCATTCAAATAAAAGATCGTATGTCTCGCATTTAATTTATTTAATTAGATTATTAATATAGTGGACATTAATTGTAGTAGAATTCTGTACTTTTCTTCAATCGTCACATTAAAATGTATCCAGTTCTATATTCTATGAACGTATCACGGACTTCAGGAATTTTAATTCATTTCAGGACTTCCGTACTTTCTAGTGTGAAAATTACTTGAAGTCAGTACCTTGCAATATATAATATGGCTCATATTATGGTTCGTATTAATTATGGCTCATATTAATTATGGCTCATATTAATTTAGTTTTATGTGTACTCAACTTTGGCACGGTTGTGTACATTAATTCTGTAGCCCCATCCTGGCCCGGGTTTTTCTCCG
>NNCF01132735.1:20477-42443 GCA_002313205.1 Laupala kohalensis
ATGGAATACGTCCCTTGCTTGCTTCCGGAGAGTAAATTAGTTTATTGTCCTCCACGTGGTCATACGCAGTTTGTACTGTTTTTTGACAATAAATAAATGATCTCTAGAATTAATTTATTTGACAAGAAATAGATTGGAGACCATTTCATGTGAATGATATATATATTTAGAGTCTGAAACTAATGACTCCAAGTTGACAAAAGAGAAAATTCTAGAACGTGAGTACGTCTCGTTCGCTTAATTGTCAAGATGCACAGTTGGGTTGGGATATCTCGAGATCATTAGCGTGTAATGTTCGCTGGGTTCATTACTGACGTCTAGTTGTGTTGCCGAGCGTTCACTGGATGCGAAGGAGTGACCAGAGATTAGGAATATGCTTTAGTATGCTCTGGAGACGTTATGCATACGTAATGAAGTGTGACAGCTCACGTTACGAAGATTCGATCANCTGGAGACGTTATGCATACGTAATGAAGTGTGACAGCTCACGTTACGAAGATTCGATCAATGAACTCGAGTTAGTCAACATAATGAGGACATCGATCTCCACGGAATAGATAGCTGCAATGGTTGAATAGACTGACTTGATTTGTATAATACAAATTATATTAATATGTGTAAGTTTTCACCGGAACCATAACGGGAAGGAAATCAAACTGAAGTGTCGCTAAAATATTATGTACATGTTAATAGAATGACTTAAAGGGAAAAAAATATTGATGAAAAGATTTTAGTGTTTTCTTGTCTCATTATATATCGTTCGGGAGAAAGCATAGAAGTGTGATATCTCTATTATACGAAATAATTTGTGAATAGTAAGGTTTGTCTTAAAAACAATTTTGATATGTAGTACTTTTTAAACAACTTATAACAATTTCAAAAACTATTTTCTTGCATGATTGNTAGTAAGGTTTGTCTTAAAAACAATTTTGATATCAGATCATTACACCCTTAAAATTGTAGAAGATTGTGAGAAATAAAAATTGTAAAGCATAAGATTACTCTGTATAATGCAAATATTATCATACATGTACCCGAAGTATGTGCGTGTGATAGTATTTTGCAATGTTGGAAGAAAAAAAGTAATTAAAAACGGCGCCTAAAAACGTAACGTAGATCACCTCTNAATCATGGTCCAAACTGTAAGGGTTGGTACAGGACACAGTAACAATCATTCATTGTATTGATTTGTGGGGGTGTAAGTGACCCGGTGAGGCGCATACAGAGGATATACATGACCTCATTGCCCGAATATACATATTTGCTGCACATGTCCGAGAAATACCTGGCATCTTTGAATGTGTAAAGCATGCATCTCTATTGGTGGACGTAAACATTGCTCTTGTCCATAAACACTTTGTCTTTCCTTTCTTCTCGTATTTCCTGTTTTTGTACCTCACCGCGTCACGTGCACCCATTAATTCCTATACAGTAAATGATTGTCACAGTGTCCTGTACCAAGCCTTAAAGTTTTGTACCTTGTATTCAGGATCAACCTTAAGATGGAGTGAATGTGTAACATCCAAAGAAAGCAAAACAAAAAACTACTCTATGAATTGGTATAATAGTTTATTGTAACAATAAATCGTGCATTTAGTGTTTGTTTTTTTCAACTCTTATGATTTTTAAACACTATACTCAGAATAATCTATAGTTCGATAATAACTTGTACATGTAAATTTACAAACATATTTGCGTTAAATTACAAACCTATTGGCATTATATATGTATTATAACTCGCAGCTAACTTTTTATCTTATTTAGGAACTTTTGCTGAAATTGAATCCGCCTCTGCCTTAGGGCCCTTGATCGGAATTGATGGAATACGTCCCTTGCTTGCTGCCGGAGAGTAAATTAGTTTATTGTCCTCCACGTGGTCATACGCAGTCTGTACTGTTTTTTGACAATAAATTTATTATTATTATTATTATTATATAGTTTGAACAAGTCAAGGATTCCTGCTAGTTCGGTGCAAAGAGTTGGCAATATTGTTGCAATATAGGAGGAAAAAATAAAAACTTAGTCATTTAATCATGGAAGATGTGAAGGGAACAAGTTTATACTAATGACGGTCAAGAATACTGATGAGTCCGCTGCAGATCACTAGTGAGGTGACAGTTGATAGCTTCATAAAAATGAAATTTATAGTAAACTACCGATATAATACCGTATGTTTCGACCACTGATTGCTTACATCACTCGACAACACAATCACTTAGACGTTTCAATCACTGATAACCTAAAATGCTGCTCTTCTCTGAAAAGAAATAGGCAGGGTAACTCCGGATACACAATAGAGTGGTTCTTAAAAATTCAATTTTTAAAAATTTGGATGAGATACCCTCCCATTTTGTTTTGTCTTTAAGAGAGACTTCTACGAAAATTTCAGGTTTTAAAATATATTTTTAGGAGTCTTTAAAATTTTCAAACCAACTATAAAATTTTCAATTTTTGGTACTCTTAAAGCTGCTATTTTGTGAGGAAGATATTTTTTCTACATCTGAAGATTGAATAGAAGTCTGTTTTTGGAGACATGTAACAAAATGGAAGGGTATTCGGTCAAAATTTCATTTTTGTAAACCATCTTAGTACACAGCCAGTTTTTTTTTCTTCTAAAATGTATCATTCTCTGTAGGAGTCCAAGAAATGAGAAGGATGAAATTCGGATGAAATCTCCCATTTCCCTTCCTAAAAACCAGGAATGACCCGTTTTCGATTTTCGATTCATCTCGATCTCGGTATATTAATCAACATTCTCGGAACTTTTCTGCGCGATTCGATGCCAAGTGTAGAAATATAACAATAATTAATATTCTGGTTCCAGTATTCCACAATATGGAGCTGAATGGCAGACTTATGTTGATATATTCTTATATACACGATAAGTATCTTTTATTAATTTAAATACTACATATTATTCATAAGAATTATTTGTTCTTGTGTTATTTAATTTGTTAATTTCACTCATTAAATGAACAATATATATATATAATATATAAAACTGACAATGTATGAATGTCCTGTTCACATAATTATGTGAAATTTAATTGAAAATAAAGTGTAGAAATGTAATAAAGAATTTACTGTTTTGGAATCGGAACCCGTTTTTTAGCGGACTCACCAATACGACGAACGCTTTATTGAACCTCACTTCACTTCTTAGTTTTTTCTCGTATTGCGTTCTAGCGATTCAACCCTCCTTCGCAAAGGGACTGTTTTAAAAGGGAATTAAATGTCTACGATATTTTTTAACACTTTATTACAGCATCGTAGTGAGAGTTCAGAGATTTTCCCTAAAATTTCTAAAGCATTCAACCGAGGACTGTGATTTAAATACATAATATCTTAACTACAATGGAGGCACAAAACAACGAACTTGTATAATGGGGAATCATATTATCCAAACTTTTTTACTTTCTTTAGTTGAATTATGTGAACGTCTATTTTTAATGATTGTCTTTTCTTTTTTGCTTTTAAATTTTAGTTAAACTTTTTTTAAGACGTGCACTGAAATGCAAGTGTAAAATTTTGCATTTCTTTTTAAATTGAGTCCATGAATATTGCACTTAATTGTATCGTATAATTAAACGTCTCATGCAGAGCAAAGAGAAAATCTCTCTCCGACGATATTTTTCTTCCCACTGAATCATTTTATTCATCGTCAAACGTCTCTTCATATAAACAACACACCCACAATTAAACGTTACTTGAGAAACACAAACATGAATAAAAACAGGAATAATGTGAGTTCAGAAAGGTATGAGACAATCTTGTAGACGGACAATGCTGATAACTGAAATTTGAAAAAAGGTGATTTCGGGACGAAAGGTAAATAATTCAATGCAGTCATTTGGACGTTTTATTTAATTAAAGATTGGCAACATCTGAAGCTAATGGGGTTAATTAAGAATGAAGAATACTTATGTAATACTAAGAATTCTTAAAAGATAATCTCCAGAGTGCAAATCATACTTATCAAAGTGAGTTAAAACGAGATAACTTTCGTTCAAGAGAAAATTACGACAAGCCGAGAATCGAACCCGGGAATTCTGTATTGATGGCAGGGGTGCTAACCACTACACCACAATTGTAGATCATTTCCACCTAGACCTAAATCCATTTTGATTCCAATCTCGTCACCATTTTCGCCTATTACATATCTGCTCCACGTGTCGGGTACTCCGGAAGAAATATACGACTGCGGGTACACGAATTAAAAATGACTTTCGAGGAGTCGTCATTTGACTGAAACTTGCACTTTGCACTTTACTGAAAAAAAAAAAAAAAAAGCGTGAGCAGCAGTCGTACCAACCTGCACGCGTGCTTCGCTGAGAGCCACTCGTCTCGCCAACTCCTCCCTGACGAAGGCATCTGGATAATGCGTGCGTTCGAACACGCGCTCCAATGCAGCCAACTGCGCAGCGCTGAAGGTGGTGCGATTGCGTCGAGGTTTCTTGCCTCCACTGCCCCCGCCCCCACTGCGTCGACCGCCGCCCCCACCTCCACCGCCCCCGCTGCAGTCCTCCGCTCCGCTGCTCCGCTCACCACCGCATTCATCTTCTGTAACAACATAATCAAAGTTTATATTGAGTCACCTGACAACTGAGTTTAAGTTTAACATGATTTATCAAAATGAAATATATTGATATTATATCACTATTGAAGTATATTTGCTACGAACTTGCTAAAACGTTCAATCCGCCTTTGCCTTAGGGCCCTGAATAATAATAATAATAATAATAATAATAAATAGCGTATGGGTCTCGACTCCCGTTAATTGTGGCCCATTTTTCTTTGGTCGAGACCATTTGGGCGGAAACGCAATTTCGCCTGCCATCTAGTGGTGGTAATCGGAACTCTACTTGGATTTTTCGCCGAGAATTAACTTTGCTGACACTATCCAATGGATCTTTTACTGAGACGTAATCACACTACATCCACAAGTGTGGATTTTCGCACGCGAAAAAACCTCTATCGGGTTCGAACCCGGGCACTCGGGATCGGTGTGCGAGATCACTACGTTAACCACTCTCCTATCGGCGCCGACAACAGTTCGTGATAGGAATTAGTGGAATACGTCCCTTGCTTACTCCTGGAGAATCACTTAGTTTATTNTACTTGAATAAAGCCACCTTGAATATGTAGATGAAGCCTTGAAAGGGATGGTTTTGAAATTAAATCCAATGTATTATGTAATGGAATAGACAACCAGCTGATCATTAAGCGCAGCATGAATGCTAAGTCATTACACGGATTCTCATCCTCTCTCTCACTCCTGCATGAAGGAATTCTCCTGACTTTGTCATGAGAAATCTAAACTAGTGGTACAAAACCATTGCACATACTTTCTTATATACGCCTCTCCGTCTGCAGCATAGTGATAAAAAATTCTATAATGAAAGAGTCATTTCTGGAGTGTGGTCCTCTATATTTTGGTCGTCTTCCAGTGTAGTCTATTCATGCTCAAAGTCGTTAGATGAACTTATTACAGTGTTTTATGTGAAATTTAAAAGTAAAATAAATATTCAGAATATTTTTTCAACACATACAAAGACATATCAGTCTTATAAATATCGTAAAAAGGTATGTAAATGTAATTTCGTTGTAGACAGAAATTGATAAATTTTCGTATCAGCAGTGCGTTTGCTATCCTCCTATGTATTTTATAATCCTTCCTGTACTTGAATATGGAGCGAGATGTGAGAACCCTTCTAGAAATGGTCCATAAATAGCTAGAAAAAACTCAAAATTGAGCCATGAAATATGCATTTCGTGGTTAGAAATCGCATCTTTGGAATCATTAGAATCTAAGAGCAAAAACCTATATTATGTGCACTTTATCAATCGTATGCGGGTTACCGAATATGGCGATAAATAAGTGAAATATTTGGAAAACTACAATACAAGCGACCACACATACTATATTGAAACAAAGAACAGATACAGGGACTTCTAAAATAGGTTAAAAAATCATGACATCCTTTTCAGTAAATTTTGAATCTCTGATTTAACCTTGTTCTCACCCCCATCAAAGCAGGTGTCCCCTATCTCCAACACTTTTTAATATCTTCATTATAGATCTGCCATTTCATTACCACAATAATATTGTTTTGTTCGCGCTTTATTCTGTTCAAGTCCATTAACAACTTAAAATCTACCTTTCAGGATCACTTAAATTCCTTGGAAAAATGGTCAGAAATGTGAAAAATACTCCTCAGCTCCTCCGAATCGTCTGCAAAATTTCTTTTCCTTCATTCCCCAACATACCCTCTTCCATTATATATAAATAACGCCAGTTTACCCTGGTCACCTCCGTATTCCTCGATCAGATGCCTTGGGTTGCACCTCGACACCCGACTCACATCGAAAGATCACATCGAAACAAAAATCAAACAGGTCAACAAAAAACTTGCTCAACTTCGTCCTATCATCAATCGATGCTCCTCCATAAGCTGCGAATCTTCACTCGTCCTCTTCAAAACTATTCTTCGACCCCTATTACTATACGCTTGCCCCGAATGGTACAACGCTGCACCCACACTCATCCGCAAAATTCAGGTTTTTTCCAGACAAAATATTCCCTTTTGCCACCAAAGCACCCTGGTTTATCCGAAATTCCTCTCTTCCTAAAGATTTGAAGATTCCTTTCATCCACGACTACAGGGTCACATGATTTTTTTTTCTCTTCCAAAAATCCTGTCCATTTCCACTCGGCAAAGTATATCCCCTCACTTCCGGAATAGGCATCCGTTACCCTTCTTCATTTATATTTAATAGATCACTCTTAGATTTAATTCATGAACTTATGAATTTCTTAGGTGGTGCTCAAAGAGTTTCTCCAATGTTACTTGTCTGCCTAATGTTTTAATAGTTGTTGTAGTATTTTATTGTGCAAGTGTAACCATCCAACATCTGATAGAGGTGTATAGCTGAGCGATGTACATTCATCTCAGATTTGTAAATAAAAGATGCTCGCTCTCCGTTGCTAAGGAGATTTGCCTTCGGTCGCAATTACTTTCTCTTGTTAACTAAACGCTTACTCGTTCATTCGTCATTTCTCTTTATTTCCCCGTGAAAATACTGAATATGGTGCATGACAATGAGACGAAAGCAGACTCTGTGCGCATGTGAGGAGCGAAACGGTCCCGTCCGTAGCTCGTAAAGCATTTTGCGAACAAGAGGAGGCTTTTTGTAGGCTTTTCATGTATCTGGTTGGGAAGACAATGGCGCCTTTCCCTGCACCTTGTTCTGACAGGGAGAAAAAGATCGTTTCTCTTTCTCGCTTTTGTAATATTTATATCTCATATCCACTACATGATTACAGTTAAGTATTTGGTTTGCAAACCGAATGATACTCAGGAGTAAGTATAGATATTACATGTTTCAGAATCCGTGTCATCTCGTTTCCTTCTGATATTTTAATTTATTTTATTTTGAAATGTTTGGGATTATTTTCAAATATTTTAAATTTTACATAATTATGTTCTTTAAAAAGTAAAACAAAATTCTTTGTGTGAGACTTTCTGTGAAATTACAATTTGTAATTGCCTTGTAGCGATTTCTGAAATTGACTGCAGTACAACGCGTTCAAGATTTTTAAAGTGGCTTTATGCGTAAAATTAATTCGAAGCCAAAATGTACTTCATTATCCCATTAACATTATACAGATGTATATTCTCAGGCTTGCAAATTATAATTTTGTAACATACGTTAAATTTACAGAAGATAGTAATCATAATTTTGTGTCATTAATTACGCCGCCAACATTGATGAATAAGTAAAAAGAGATAATTTTCTTTATAAAAACAAACAAGATGAAAAGCGAAAAGTTACGTAAGACGTAACTCATGTAGTTTGCTTCCGCCTCGTCTTCTTGTAAATGCGAAATGTTGTGTAGTTTTCTTTCCAATGCAAATACTTCCCTGGAGCCGATACGACGTATGAAAAATGAGATTTATCGACGTGTTCGTTTACGTCTCCCGACTGAGAAAATGTTTGCAACCTCTTTTCCGAAGTCCGCTGTCGCATTTATCGGAAACATATTTCTCTTTACGAATATTGAGACATGACTGTCACATGGCCCAGGGGCTCTGAAGAATTACAATGGCGGAGTCTCCTACTGAAGCAGACAGAGCGTAGAATCTTGATATTAAATATTCTTAAAACAATCTGAATGAGACGAATTGAAGATATGTTTATGTTTTGAACAAAAACTCTCATAACGCCCAGTGCATGAAAACAAACAAAAAAAACAAAACTACTTTTGCGTTTTTTCGCACGTTTTTTGGACTTTCGAACGTCACAACTCGAATGTTGGTTAATATTGTAATATCACAAAAGTAGTGAATGTTAAGCGGATACAATTTCTGGAGTGTTTAGTGTGGTTAAAATTTTATTTTCATGCCCGAGACATGAGTACGGGTGAAGTTTTCCTCTTTTTAATGTTTCTGATGCTCGAATTGATAGAATATTTTCTGTCACAAAAACCTTGACAAGTAAAAATTAGTATTTATTAGTAATTATTCCAAGGAAGTCAGCTTTTCCGTTTGTGTTAATGAATGAAGTACCCATTTTCCTCATTTTACTGAAAATCTATTTTAAAAACATAAGCCGTATTCAATGAATCCTTTGCAGTTAGTTTTTTCTCTGTTTCTGTTGATTTTCCAACAATATAAGTATTTCATTCAAACAACATTAATTCAGATTAATTGCCATGAGTTAAACTGATACTCAAAGTCTGCTAAATTCGCTAATATTGACTGTACAAGTACACTTGATATCACGTAGATCATTGTTGACACGTTGATGAAGACCAACAATCAACTCCGTTTGAGAAGTGAAAATAAACATCATTCATCTCTTTAGAGAGAAGCAAACAGATGAAACACGATCTCTGAGCGGGAAATAATAGTTCTCGAGTCCATCGCCAGAAGCCGCAGGAATTCTAGTCCGTTTCACTCGTCGAGACGTCACCAGAGAGAAAACAGCAGCAGCAGGCTTTTGTTCGCTATAGTTCGAGTGATGAAGGGCAAAACGGCTGCTGTGTCGCTGTGAGCGAAGCCAAGGGCGTACAGCTATAGGTCCTTCAGACGCTGCCAACAGAAACCGCCTACGGGGAATCCCATCCGACCACGAGCGTCGCCGATGGAAAAGGGATAGCGGTGGTGGTGATGGTGGGAGAAGACGTGATGCATTATGGAGGGATATGACAACGTATACTCGAAGTAATGTTTCTTTTCTTCGAGAAAATTCAAGAAAAACCATGAACGAAAACGCACTGTGTTTGTTAGTTTATTGTACATTAGTCGCCGTAAATTACTGTATTGTCCTCAATGTGGTCATCAATAGTCAGTTTGTAAGAGCTGCTCTCTTCAAAATACATCGTTTATTTCTTTATTTATTTTTTGTCTTTATCTCATTGGCTTCATCGATGTTGGTCGAGGACTTGTACACAGTGTTGCCAACACTTTTACTTCGGCATGGTCCATAAGGGTAATGACATTTGTACTTCGCGTTATATTGGCAGGACATTTGAATTTCTTTGAACTTAAATCTATCGCCAACATCAGCCGTTAATTCAATGAACTTTTACTCCTGTGGCGCTGCTCTTCTGTTCCTTCTGCATTGAGCGAAGTGTGGAACGAATATTACTTCATCTCTGTTTTTTTGTGTGTGTTATTAACTTGTATTTCTTTACAGCAAATAACCGCTTTTGAGACTACTATTAACATTTATTCGTAACAGTTGGCAATTTGTGTCAGGCTGCCATATCGCATAATATTCGGTTGCAAAAGTTACACGACTAGGAGTATGGGA
Organism: Laupala kohalensis; assembly: GCA_002313205.1. Lineage (NCBI taxonomy): Eukaryota > Metazoa > Arthropoda > Insecta > Orthoptera > Trigonidiidae > Laupala > Laupala kohalensis. The sequence continues at coordinate 30,294 of NNCF01132735.1, forward strand.
CCATCGCTTAGTGCAGTATTTGATGGCAAAAACCCGCACAAAAAAGAACAAAATGAATTTTTTTTTCACAACATTACACATTATGTCACAGAATAGCTGATTAACAGGCGCGTCTAACGGCGTTAACTTCCTGAAAATTGATTACATCTGGCGCCTGTTATCGCTAATTGAATGTTCGGTTTGTATGTTTGCAGAAGTTCTTTTATTTCAGTTTTTATCAGCGTTTAAAAAGAAATACTAAGAAATACCCGTATGGATACTTGACTTCAAATTTTACACAGCAGTAAATAAAAGTATGTTTTTTTTCTATTTCTATTATTATTTACGGAATAATATTTACAAAATTTACGAAATATCATTTTTGTGAACTTTTGTATAAATTGAATAGGTGTATGAAAATATGCCAATATACACTAATACACTCTCATAAAAAAAACTTTTTGTCAATATATATGTTGTAAAGTAATTATTAGTACTTTTGACGAGAAAGGACTTGAAAAATAATCTTGTCTGCGCTTAGAGGGCAAATTCTGCACAAAGTGCTTCGTCGCGTCGACGCCTCCGATGGAAGAAAACAGACGACGACGGCCGAGAGGCAAGGGATGAAGGGAAGAGATGCATTATGGGTGCTTGGGGGAGGGAGATGTGACAACGTGGGCGTTGGTGCATTAATTAAAGTGGATCTACAGATGACGTCACCAAACACGAAATTATTGTCACATCGATTGGATGTCTATTAAGCCATTACAGTGTTTACTTTATAGCGTGAACCTCGGAAGCAGAGGCGGATGAAGGGACCGTAATGAAGGAGGGAGAGGTAACAGGGAAGCATTGTTTACAACACAAATTATATAAATATTACCTTTAAATAATATGCGTCAAATAAATAATTAACGATTAACAATCTGGTATTATTCATAACAAGAAAAATTATTTATTAATTTTATTAATACGGTATTATTAATTTTATTAAGTTGGTGTTATTAATTTTATCAATCTAGTATAATTAATAACAATAACAATTGTAGCTAATAACATAATAATTTGTTGCTATTTTGTTGCGTAAGACAAAAAAATGTCGCTCTTGCCGTTTCCGAGAAACGGTGGATACTCCAGCTTCAGTCCCTGTTTTTAAGCATGTTATTTTAAACAAACTGACTAGTAGCTAATACATTTGGAATGGACGAATTAGAAATTTATGTTACGTTGTATCAAATTTTGTAAAATTTAAAGATGGTTCACTTTGATCAGTAGAGGTTAATTTGTTTATCATACGCCTGTCTGAATCATTACTTATATCAGTATGGTTGAAGTACACAAAACACATATTAGATTTTCCAATTATGGATTCAGTACAAGTACTTTTCCCAACAGCAGGATAAATATAATTGCCAAATAAATATAATTGCTTCTTACGTTTACCATTACTTTTCAAAATCTCCCAAAACAACTTATACTGGTTGGTTTGATAGTGTTTATAACACACATGACTTAAAAGAATTAGTCTTGTGATGAACAAATTGTATCCAACAAATTCAATAAAAATTTATATCAAGATCTATGTTCTAAAACAAAAGGAACAGAATTAAAAAATACAGAAGAAGAAAGTTAAAACTAAAAGTACTAAAAATTGAACGTTACGATGTAAATAACTTAAAATCTTCTTTAGTAATGTAAGTAATCCAATTCTTAATATTCTTACAATTTTGCAGATCAAATTGAACATCATCAAAAAATTCTACAATAATTTCACTTCAATATTATACTTTATACCATTCTTAAAAAATATAACAATGAGCATGAAATCCTGACGAAATTTTGTGATGTTCAGTACTACCAACGGAAGAACGTGCAAAATAAAAAAAATAAAATACATCTTCTCTTCCATTGTGAGGAGAACCTTCCTCGAGTTCACGAAAATTCAAAGTCAGACAAGAATGACAAATACTTGAATTCAAAACACGTTTCACACTTGGTACTTGTGTCTTGTGCGTCTTGTGCCAGAGACTAAGTCGACTTGGCACGAGCGCTGAAAATCGCCGAGCGTGACCTGACCCGGCGATGAGGTTATGTAGGTCCCGCTTAATACTCAAATCGATTGGCGAGAGGATAATTGGTGCTTTAATTACGTGGGAAGAAAATGTTGGCATTGATGTACAGTGATCCATTGACTATAAAGTAAGTGATTAATGATTTTGGTTATGACGACACGTGATGAGTCTGTTGATGAAACTGAAAATCTGAGAAAGGAGAAGGTGTTCATTGTTCTGATGGGACGTAGGGAATTATCGCCTACATTCTGGAACCTTCGTTGTATCTTCTACAAAGAGACAACACCTGCTGGAAGAAGTGGAGGTGTAAACCCCCAAAATCTTATGACTAATAGTTTTAATTTTTACGAATATTGTTTCAGGAAGGTAATTAAGAAGTATATGTAAATATGTAAGAGGAATAAGGAAGATATTTTCTTCCAAATCAGAACATTTAAGGCAGTGTAATGAATTTATTTTACTTCACGTGTTAATATGTTTGGGTCAAATCTCGCAAATGAATTTTAAACCAACCGATTGAACTGAAATTTGACACATATGTATAAACCCAATGACAATGCAATATTATGATGACCAACTCAGATCAAATCTATTTTTAAGTTGTTGTTTTTTAATTTCAATATTATTCCGCGATAACTGAAAGTATTCATAAAAGTATATACCAATTAATTTGGCAGGAGAGTTATTGGTTTGTTAGTACCGGCCGTTTTATGTAATTTCTTTACAATTTGAGCGACATGCTTTTTGAAAACATTTAATTCATCATAAAATATTGAATCATATTCATGATAGTTAGTGCGTTTATTTTATTAGGTGATATATCTATGGAGGAATTATCATTTGATATTGCATTACCTTCATTATATTCGTTTACATTAAACAGTAATAGATTTTTTTTTTTTTTTTTTTGNTTGAGGTCATTAGAGCCCAAGTATTTGGTATTAAAGAGAGCAGTAATCTCAACGGTGCCAACATAAGGACGAATGCTCATGAGGCTGCTGTAGCTGCTGTGTAAAAGGTAATGAGCGCACGAGAGCGACAGACTTCGATCTGTTGAAGGTCGGCGCCAGACACTCGGAGGCGTCGCGACGCTCAGAGGCGCCGCTTCGACGCGGACGCCTTCGTATTTGCTCTCTGTACACTGGCATCGGCGTCGCCGTCGGCTCCACACCCATATCATTCAGACAGACCCCCATCTTAGGCTCTCGAAATGAATTTAATGTTTCATTTATATATGTGTATATATAAAATTATATATGTATATATCCTCCACGTGGTCATACGCAGTTTGTACTGCTTTTTTGACTTACTGTCAAAATATATTTATATAATAAACGTACTGTCAAAAAAGCAGTACAAACTGCATATGACCACGTGGAGAATAATAAACTAATTTACTCTCCGGAAGCAAGCAAGGGACCATCCCATCAATTCCATTCAAGGGTCCTAGAGCAGAGGCGGATTTAACATTTCAACATATTCCTAAGACAATAAACCAATTGTTGTCTCTATGTTGTTGATTGTCTTTAACGTATCTGCTTATCGTAAATAATACTTTTTTTTTGTTGTTGTTGGGGCTTTAGGGCTCGTCAACATCGAGGTTATTAGAGCCCAAATATAGAATACTAATAGAATAGAATACCAAATATAGAATACTAATACTAATAGAATACTAACAAGTTTATATTTAATAGACTTCTGCTGCCGAGTGTTTGCTAACCTGGCGATACTTTCTCATAACTTCGCAAGTCTTGCTGGTTACCGTAAGCTGCAAAAATACCTTGTGATTTTCCTAATACGAAAATGCATTACATTCAAAAGGTCGAGGTACAATTTTAGGGATTGTGTTAAATGTTGCTAAATCCAATGAAGAACAAAAGTATTTCCCGAACTCAAAGAAAGCATTACTTGTTTAAACAATTTTTCATTACTAAGAAAACATTAATCTAATATATTTACCACTCCATCAATAGTAAATGTGTTTAATTTTTAACTGTGATTACTGCGTTCCCACAAATTATGATTGATTAACATTTTCTACATTTTAAATTTTAAAACATAAGTAATGAACAAGTCGCTCTCTAGCTCAGAATGCTCGAAGTGGCTAGTGTGTATGAAAGATGCAGAAGAACTCTCTCTAGCAATATAACTAACTAAACAGGTACACTTGTGGAAACTCGATATATTTTACGTCAAGCACTATATCCCCACTTAAAATTTAATCTATTCTTTGATGCTTCTACGGCCAATAGTTATACTAAAACCGCAGATATTAACTCTTTTTTTTTTTACATTCTACTCCATTGACAGAAACTCGTAAAATGTACGTTATGCATAAGTCATAAAAAAGGCCAAGGAAAAAAGTTCGAAACCAATATTTATTTTTTATTTAATTGAACTTAGATTTGTATTTCACAAAGCTAAAGATATGTTCGTGGCTTGGTAGTACAAGTTTTTGCATCCGAGATTAAAATATTACCTGTAGAAGTCATGACCCTGAGAAATGGATTTCATTGTCTACATCGTTCTTTATGTTCTTTGTTCGTCGATACAATGTCGGATTCTTATGTGAGTGTGGGCGAACTCTCACAACAGAGAAACTAGTGGCGCCATTAAGCCATTGCACGTCATACTTTCTCATATACGTTTTTCCATCTGCAGCATAGAGTGACAAATATCTTAAGAGTTTTACGTAAATGAAATTTCGTTGTAGACAGAAATTGATGTATTTTCGTATCTGCAGTGCGTTTGCTGTCCTCCTATGTATTTTATCATTATCATATCTTCCATTTCAGTTTCCGAAAAGTGTATTCTACGTCTCCTTAGTCTATTTACACTGACAAATATTAGTCAAGTTACTTGAAACAGTAAAGTAATGTGTAAGTGTAGCGTAAATAAATTATTTTACTGCGTCTATACCAAACTTTCAAGCGAAATACCGCTAATGCGGATGTAACGCATACTAATTGTACTTTACGTGCAGAAAATTTAAGCAAAATCGTTGGAGCCGTTTTGAGGAACATTCGAAAGAGTACTTTGACCTTCATGTGAAGTACCCTTTGTTTTAAAGTTTAAAAAAGAAAATCAGAGCACGTGCATCGACAACAAGTAAATACAAAATGCGAATGAAATTTGTTTATCCATTTACTCAGAATCGCTGCGCACAGACGGACATTATGCCAAAAACCACTTTTCCTGAATCACGGATCGCCAAAACGGATATTACCGTCCAAATCTCGCTTTCGAATTTTCTTTACGATTACGAAACTTTCTGTATACTACGAGAAAGTAGATAGGTAAACTTACATCGTATACTGGACTCTTTCGTATCTTGTCGGCTAATATTGAGAATGTGTGAGCGGAGATATTTAGCATGGGTCTACGAATGGATGTTTTGGAAGGTTCTCCACTTAAAAACGGGAAAATCATCCTAGTGAATGGTGTGGAGAGTAGGGCAATACTAAGTCACCATTAGACTAAAACAGAACTTGGAATTTTCTACTGTGAGAAGTTGCCAAGATTTTATTCGACTAGTGGCGCTTCAGGCATAAAATCCTACAACTAAACGCACCTAAAGAATGGACAGTACCTTCAATCGCGTAAAAATTCGGATGAATAGTTATATTAACTTCTTTAGTATTCTGACAATTCATATGAAATTCTACTACTATTAACGTCCATTGGGTAATCTGTCTATAGAATATATTAATAAAATATTAAAAGGAAATTGTATTACCTTGAGGCAACCGCTAACGCAACCTCCACTAGATAATATGATTTTTGCAGCGTTTCCTTATAACAAGTTCATAACTCCTTCACTTCATAGATTACTAAAGTCTGAGAATATGAAATTAATTTCAACATTTAAAAATAATAGGAATAGTTTGATAACGAAAGGTAAAGATAAGAAATATCACATGAATACTAACTTCGTACTATACAAATTAAAATGTAAAGATTGTAATGTACGTACTACGTAGGTCAAACAAAAAGAGGGATAAAAACTAGAATCCAGGAACACAAAAGAAATTTAAAATCAGTAGAAAAAAGTAAAGTTACCTCCAATTGCATTAATAATGATCACTTGATGGGGTGGGATAATACATTAATTTTGAACATGGAAGTTAATTATAACAAACGTTGTGTATCAGAAATGAAATTTATAAAAAATACACACGGGAGTTTGAATTTACGCACAGACCTTGAAAAACTATCTGCTTTTATACAATACGATATTATAACATGTTTATGTTTCTGCTTTTTTTGTAAACATATTTTGTGTTTATATCATGTTTATTTGTCCTGTTGTTACGTTTATTGTCATAATTTGTTATTACTTGGTCACCTGACGACGGCGTAAACGTAGTTAGCTCTTGACAAGAAAATAAAAATATTATTCACACAAAAAAAAGGCCGAAAATTTTTAACTATTTATTTAATTCATATGAAACTTTCAACTCATATTCACACAAAATTTTTAAATACGTATATGATAGTTTCTTTCCAGTAGTGAAAGTTAAATTCGTTTCTGAGCATTAAATCCAAAAATATTTTCTATTAAATTCTCGCCGCCTCACTTATTCAACGAAGTGTACAATGAGGAGAATAAGAATTATGAAAACCTTGAAGAGATCAACGTGCGAACATCTGGTCTCAAGACAAGACCTTTCAGACGAAGCAATTTCTTCATCTCAGTTCATCGTTTCTCCGTGAACTCCATTCAATGTACATTTGCTCCATATTGACGCCTCGTCTTCAAGTGACCTCCACGACTTTAGTTTTTATGAGAATTATAATAATAATAATTATCTACCTTCATTTTACTGAAAATATTAAACGATGTTAAATAACTATGTCGAAAGTGAAAGTCTCTAAAAGACAACAATTTAAAGTAACTGTTTTCTGAAACTGTTGCAACAAAAACACCAAGTGTATATTTGTCTTCCGTTTACCCTCTCTACACGTGGAGAAGATATGTGATAACTTTCGGTCAGGTGAAAATGGCGACGAGCCGGGAATTGAACCCGGGACTTCTGCTTTGATCGCAGGGGTGTTAACCACTACACCACCCGTTCGCTTTCCACAGTTGCACGCCATCTCCACCAGACGAAAGGAACCGCATCATTAAAACTATCATGAACCATTTAGAGTCGTCTCTTAATCCTGGAACGAATCTGGGACTCATTAGAAGTTGAAAAACAGGAAGATCTACTAAACGAAGGAGAACCTCTTAATTGCGACGTCTTCTACTTATGGGTATTTCTTGTTACAAAATGAACGCAGAAAAACCTCGTACTGTGAATCATGTCACAGCACTTAAATCTCTTAATTTGTTTATAACTTTTTTCTATAAAGATAATTGGGTGAACAATTATTTCAAAATTTTCAGTAAAAGTTCATATAAGGTGATTAAGTTGTCTTCAGCTTCCGTTTAATAGGAATAAAATAATAAACAATACACTTTTTTCTTTATTTGGATAATAGATATAGGTAGGATTTGAGAATATTTTGATGTGCAATTCTATATGATGGAACTTATTAAACTGAAAATTTTTCATTCAAATGTTTAAAAAATTGCAGAGAATAAAATTAAAGAAAATAATAATTTATCGTAGTATTTGATACACGTTAGTTAGCGGTCATCAATCAGTGAGATGCAGGAAGCTTCAGAGAGAATTGTATAAGTATTCACCATGCTCTCACATTTCTTGATATTCTATTAATATTATATTATGTACCTAACTATTTTTATTCTTATCTAGGAGGAGTTTGCTGAAATATTGAGTCCGCCTCTGTGTTAGGACCCTTTATCGGAATCAATGGGATGGTCCCTTTGTTGCTTTCGAAAAGTAAACAAGATTAGTGTTCTCCAAGTGGTCATATGTAGTTTGTAACTATTTTCTTATTCGAAACTTTGAGAATCTGTGGTGTATTGTTGAAAGCAAACAATTCCATTTATTAAATATTTAGCCATTTGTAGTTACTTAAAACTTGAAGTATTGAAATTTTAGCCAATGAAAATTACAATACATATGAAGGTTATTATTTTTTTGTCATAATTTTTTAATTATAGCGGCTTCAAAAATACATAAACAAAAAATATTGAAAACTAGACAAATGAAGACCTTATTAAATATTTTCTATTTTACAAACCTTGGTAGGGGTAAGTCTCGCCTAAATAGTGTCATAGCGTGTTTGATTCTAAAAAGAAAGTTGGGAACAGCTGAGTTGGTAAATTGAACTGCCAAAAACGTACGGAACTTTTAAATGTATTCTTGTACATGAATTCACGAATCTCAAAATCTTTCCAAACCATGAAGTACTTTGTAATTCTTAATCTAAATAATAAAGCAGCAATCACCTCATATGTAAGGAAATTTAGGGGTACTCAATACACTGAAATCACAATAAATATTGTATGTGATTTGTATAACGAACTTTAACACGCAGATACGTGTGAAACCGGTACTTCAGTGCACACAGTATTGTACGCAATATGGTTCACTTATCTCCTACAAGCGAATGTGTCTCAGTTCTTCCGAGGTTTAGGTACAGTTGTGGAAGGTGAACGGGTGGTGAAGTGGTTAACACCCCTGCGATCATAGCAGAAGTCTCGGGTTCTATTCCCGGCTCGTCGCCATTATCACTTGAACGAATGTTATCACAATAAAAAAAATTGTTTCGTCGTTCTGCCCTTGACAGAAAGATGTGCACAAGAGTGTGTTTATATCTGGTTCACTACAGCGCGGTAAAAATAGAAAAAAACACCAAGGACCGCATCATTCGGGAATCGTTCTATATAATTCCCTGCCCAAGAATATAAAAGACATTATGAAATTGAATATCTTCAAATCCGCGGTTAAAAACTACCTCCTGCACCAGTGCTTCTACTCTGTAAAAGAATTTATTGATTTTAATAAAAGTTAAATTCGTCTTGTACTTTATCACGCCATTGCTGCAGCACTTTTTAAATAACTTATAACAATTTCAAAAACTATTTTCTTGCATGATTGTTTTGTCTTATGGCTAATATTAATTTAGTTTTATGTGTACTGAACTTTGGCACGGTTGTGTATATTATACGGTCATACGCAGTTTGTACTGTTTTTTGACAATAAATTTATAAATTTATTAATTCTGCAGCCCCATCCTGGCCCGGGTTTTTCTCCGTTTTGCCTTCGGGTAGAGTCGGATTTATTATACAGGTTCTCTAGGCTTTGTCTAGGGGCGTGTTTATTGTAACAATAAATCGTGAATTTAGTGTTTTTTTAATCTCTTAAGATTTTTAAACACTACACTCAGAATAATCTATAGTTCGATAATAACTTGTACATGTAATTTTTTGCTTAAAATTACAAACATATTGACATTCTATTAGTATTATAATTCGCAGCTAACTTTTCATCTTATCTAGGAACTTTTGAATCCGCCTCTGCCTTAGGGCCGTTGATCGGAATTGATGGAAATACGTCCCTTGCTTGCTTCCGGAGAGTAAATTAGTTTATTGTCCTCCACGTGGTCATACGCAGTTTGTACTGTTTTTCGACAATAAATTTATTATTATTATTATTGGATTGTGAATGTCATAATTAGTTATGAATGTCCTCGCCAGAAATTCCTCTGTTGATAGAGCCAACCCTTCCTGTCCCGTTCCTCGTTGACCCTTCCGCTCCATTACTTCCGATGGGTCGATCCATCGCTTCGGGTCACATGAAAGCGTTCCTTTGTGTTGCCGCAGGCGCTTCCTTTAATTTGTCGCCTGAGCGCCGAAGCGCCGACGATAAGGAGGATCGCAGCGACCGCAGCACGCTCTGGCGGCGGTCGCGCTCAACCGATCAGCGCTCAGCGACATGTTGCCAAGCAACGCGCGACGAGCGAAGAGTTATGAGGCGTTTCGATGCGCACAATTAGCGGCTCGCGCGCGCGACAGAAAGAGGCAGGCGTTTGAGATGGAAAGATAGGAAGATGGAGGGGGGAATCACCATCTTCCGACTCCCCGTGAACGTGTACCTCCCTACTAGCTGGCGTTGTCCGGGATTTTTCTTACGTGTTACACCGATCTTATTTTACTGAGGAAAAAATGAAATTTATCTGTTACGAAAAATAAAAATAAATTTAGTTTTTAAAACAAATTTACAGCTGTCGCGGACTCTTTTGAGGCGAACAAAGATTTTGCCACTGAAAGTTGTCACTTATCTCGAACCGTTTAGACAGCGACTTCAACGTCATTTATCTTCAAAATCATTTTCTATCTTTCTTTTCTCGCATTAAAAAAATAAAAGTTAGCTTATGTTTGTCCTGGACATGTAAACTCCCTCCTTGTCAAATTTCATTACGATCGGTTCAATGGTTTAGTCGTGGTCAAGTAGCAAACATATAGAGACGCTTTCATATTACACATTTTATGTATTAGTAATTAATATGAATAATAAGTATTTCGGATAATCGTGTTTGCCAAACATCTTTCTTTATTACCTCTACATGTTACGAACCGACCTGGTGACTGGCATCACCCGGCAATATTTGTCGGTGCGATATGGTCTCCCTTCGTTATATCTGAATGTAGATAAAATAAGCACAAAAAATGAAAATCCTTTCCTTTTATGTTTCAGCAGATGAGGGGCTAAAGTAAAAGTAATATCGAATATTTACTATGAACATAAATGTTCTAAGACAAACATATAACCCAATAGCATGGAAACTTGTAAACTAACTATACAGTTTTTTGAAAAATATTATCACTTCAAAGTAAGACAACATTGATATTAATTAATTATTATTATTATTTAGATTATATTATGCATTGAACCAACAGTAAACAACTTTTAGTTACGTATTACTGCTTTACTATATAACTAACATATCACCATAGGCTCTTCGCCCATATGTAAATGTAAACTTGTACATGTAAATTTACAAACATACTTGCGTTAAATTACAAACATATTGACATTCTATTAGTATTATAACTCGCAGCTAACTTTTTATCTTATCTAGGAACTTTTGCTGAATATTTTTGAGTCCGCCTTAGGGCCCTTGATCGGAATTGATGGGATGGTCCCTTGCTTCCGGAGAGTAAATTACTTTATTGTCCTCCACGTGGTCATACGCAGTTTGTACTGTTTTTTGACAATAAATTTATTATTATTAAATATCACATCTAAGTAAACCATTAACTCCTATCTCAGCATTGAAAAGGAATTTATTACCTACTGCATTCTGTATACATCCCATCTACCTTTCATCCTCGGAAATTTCTGCTATAAAAAGACGAAAAAAAGAGACGGAAGAAAAGAAAAACATTCATAAAATATTGAAATTACAGGAGCGTCAGGTTCAAACACACTTTTAAAGTGGAAGCGTCGAGAGAAGATAAAAGGGGAAGCGATTTATTCGAATGCTTCCATCTAACACTTCACACAAAATTCATAGAATTTGCTACCAGTGATCTTAAACATCAACGATTTCCGTCATTGAGTTTCTGGCGTCTGAGTTTTTCTTTATTCCCAAATGTATTCGAATGCACTAAATGTTGAGGCTAAGGTTGTAACTATTCACGATGTATAGATTATACAATAGATCTATAAAAACATCGTGCACAGGTTTCATTTTTACAATTTCTTTAAAATATTGTTCGAGAGTTTTCTACCGTGATAACTTCCTTTCGTTTACGCAAGTATTTCTTCCCTGTGTTCTCCACACGCGGAGACGATATGTAGTAACTTTTGGTCGGATGAAAATGGCGACGAGCCGGGAATCGAACCCGAGACTTCTGTCTTGATCGCAGGGGTGTTAATCACTACACCAACCGTTCGCCTTCCACCACAATCCAGACCGCACCGTTTTCATCTTCCCGAAAGTAATCACATGTCTTCTCCTCGGTAGGTAAACGAAAGAGGCATATACCCCACCTACGTGTGAAAGTGCACAGAGCACAGTGTGCCGCCTGGTTCACTTATCTCTCGTACGGGGATGCGTCTCAGGTTTTCCGGCGGTCGGGTCTGGGTGGAAATGTGTACAGTGGTGACAGGAGAACAGGTGGTGTAGTGGTTGACACCCCTGCGATTAATGCAGGGGTCCCGGGTTCGATTCCCCGCTC
>NNCF01132735.1:59288-70725 GCA_002313205.1 Laupala kohalensis
GTTGCTTGCTTCCGGAGAGTAAATTAGTTTATTGTCCTCCACGTGGTCATACGCAGGTTGTACTGTTTTTTGACAATAAATTTATTTATTATTACTATGAACTTTACTTCCATTAATTAAAAACCATATTGTGCCACGCCAAACCAAAATTAGGATATACAAAACACTAATTAGACCGGTGATTATGTACGGTGCTGAGACATGGACATTAACAAAAGGGGTATGTGAAAGATTGAAAATCTTTGAAAGGAAAATTCTCAGGAGAATCTATGGAGGGGTTAAGGAGAATGGTCAGTGGAGAGTACGGTATAATAACGAAATAGCGCAGTTGTACCAAGATACTGACGTTGTCACGTACATAAGAGTAAGTAGATTGAAATGGCTGGGTCATGTTAATAGGATGGATGAGAGCAGAACTGTAAAGAAGGTGGTAAATGGCCAACTGGATGGAGTGAGGACAAGAGGAAGACCAAGAAGTAGATGGTGGGATTGTGTGGAGGAAGATTTGAAGAAAGCCAGGATTATGAACTGGAAGTTGGCGTCAAAAGACAGGGAAAAATGGAGGAGGCTTGTCGAGGAGGCGAAGGTCCATTTGGGACTGTAGAGCCAACTGAAGAAGAAGATGAACTTTATGGAATTTTGCTCACTAGACCTTTGAAAAGAACAAAATTAATGCTCACCTTAGATTTTGAAAAACGACTCCCATTCATCACTCATTAATAAAGAATTTTGGTAAATATGAATGAAATTTTGTAATATTAACGTTTAAAATAAGAAGAAAATTAATGTTTACAATACCGAAATAAAAAGATGGACTGAATTCTATATTCAATACTCATGGGGGTAGCAGCTCTACAGATATGTTTCACGATTTATAGGTTTATTTTTAACTGTTTTACGGTTTTCAGATTGTGAAATATTTTTAAAATGTTTATAATAATTTTGACATTTTCGTCCCGTCACTTCTTTTTTATTTTCTAAATGCAAATGTTTGTAAATTTAAGATAACTTCGGCATTAGGCGCACGTGTGTTCTTGTGGCAATTACCCGATTCTCGAATATTTTCTTCAACTCTACGACTCGTGGTCTTAAATACACCCCAACCCAACGACTCAATTTATTTCAGAATAATTTAAAATAAAATAGAATTAAGCACTATTAAATACAAGTAACGGTAAATTTTAACAATATTGCTCAGGAACAATATTTTCTTCGAAATATTCAATTTGAAATTAATTGATTGCTTCTTGCGATTAATAGAATATTCTTTCGCTTTCTAATGAATCAAAGATTAATTATTTAGACACACTTTTACTAATTACTTCTACTAACACATCCACGTGGGCCAAGTTGTTGGTGAACCTAACTACTAACACCGAGGATAACAGTCCCTTCCACCCCTTCGTTTCAGGAGCGCGTAAATTATGGATGATCATTTTTTTGTGGGGCTTTACGGCTCATGTCGACATCAAAGGTCATTGGAGCCCGAAAAACTTGTACAGGTAGGGAAAATGCAGTTACGCACTAGGGAGAGCCAACATGACTCACCGCGTGTGGGACTCGTGGAATGATTCAACCATATATACACTATTAAACCTTCCTCATCTACAACATACCAAAACATATCTCACAACATACATCAAATTGGGGGGGGGGGCAAAAAATGAGGGAGGCACATAACATGAGGGGGTGACAAAGAATAAGGGGTGACAAAAATGAGAGGAATGAGGAAAATGAAAGATACCCTAGCCTTGATAGGGTCGGGATCGAAAAGAACAAGAGGTGACTAAGGGAGGTCAGGAAAGAGAAAGGAAGGAGCCTCGCACAAGTAAGTGGAAGTCATGCCAGACTCAGCTCGGGGCCCCGTGTTCGCCAAACACGTACCTACTAGTGGAATACTGTAAGCAAAATACTGCAGATGATAAAGAAGAGATATATCAGCTAAAAGGAAAATCGCTGTTCGTTTTGAAGCAGAACGTGATCAATGGGTTTAGCACGGAAATTGGGTTTGAGTTGAGACGGACGGCGCAGCAGCGCTTAGGGAGTTGTGTCCATGCTGCTGCTGCTGCTGCTGCTGCTGCTGCTGCTGCTGCAGACGAGACGTGCTCTCTCCTGTGTTGTAGCTTTGGGGAACTTACGAAAATGATCGCTGCGGCAAATCTGTGGACGGACCAGCAGCGATGAGGTCTCTAAAATTACTATTTCACACTCTCATTGTATAAAATAGTTTTAGAAATAGAAAACATATGAACGAAATCCAGATATTTCAGAACAAATGTCTAAGACGGATTCTCTACGCCATGGTACATAAAAAATACAAAATCCATAAAGAACTACAATTTCCGACAATAGAACAATCAATTATAAACTCTTCGAACAACTGTATTTCGTTTCGTCTGTGGTGCCATTCAAACTTGGAATTTACCCAAATTATAAATAGATACACATATCATAACTTTCTCATCCACATTAGTAATCCATAAGAAACCCAAACCCTTCTCGTAATCAAATAATCTTTTAATTTAATTTTGTTTGGAGGTGTCCATTGACTTCCCCATTGGATCANTGCTCTCTACATCCGTAGGGCTGAAATGCTGAGCGGTGAATTTGGTACCCACATCAATTTTGGATAAGAAAGAGAAAAGAGAAAAGGAAAAAAAGCTTCATCATTCTTAGTCAGAGATTGAGAAGGTCAGAGATCGACAGCTGCAATGACATTGTCAAAGGTTCTGCTGCTGCTGAAAACAATGATGGCGAGATCATAAAAATACCCGAGTTATAGGATACACCAGATTGAGTGATATGAAAGACTGTCGAACACAAGTATGATAATTAATCAGGTTTTTGGCTATTTAAAATTCAGTCATGTTTCGATTCGCTGCTCAACCTTCACTAGGATTGCATTGCATCGAAAGAACAAGTTTCAATATTTTACATTTAATATGTGGCTAATTTTATGTCATTACCATGGTTAGGATTTGTAGATTTGTAGATTTCACACCGAAAAAGAAAGGGAAATGTGCTGAAATTTTTTTTTTAAGAGGAAAAAAAGATCATTATAGGAGACAGATAATTCAATCATCTTTCTCCTTTTCATGTTTAATGAGTTGTAAATGAGTAAATTAAAATCATCAGGTTTTTTCCCGTTCTGACCCGGGTTTTTTTCCGGTTTTCCCTCGGGTAGAGACGGATTTCTTATACAGGTTCTCTAGGCTTTGTCTAGGGGCGTGTTTATTGTAACAATAAATCTTGAATTTAGTGTTTTTTCAACTCTTATGATTTTTAAAAAACATCCTCAGAATGATCTATAGTACGATAATAACTTGTACATGTAATTTTTTGCGTAAAATTACAAACATATTGACATTATATATGTATTATAACTCGCAGCTAACTTTTTATCTTATCTAGGAACTTTTGCTGAAATTTTTGAATCCGCCTCTGCCTTAGGGCCCTTGATCGGAATTGATGGGATGGTCCCTTGCTTGCTTCCGGAGAGTAAATTAGTTTATTGTCCTCCACGTGGTCATACGCAGTCTGTACTGTTTTTTTTGACACTAAATTTATTATTATAGATCAGTCAATAGAAGAAGAAAAATCTATGGGAACTGTTGTACCGCACTTCAAGACAATTAAACGTCACCGCATTAAAAATAAGTTTTTTTCTCTTAGGAGATTGCCATTCGTAGATTCTAAAAGATATGTATTTGAGGTTTAATGTTCACACATTCACTGCAAGCTATGGAGAGAATAATTAGAACTTACTTAAATATTTGATATTGATTCTAAATACTGTATATAGAGAACGGAACTTACACGTCGTATGTCTTATGTTTGTAAATGAGAAAATACGCTTTACAAGATAATTGAAAAACTGTAGTAAAGGTGGAATACGGGCTCGGTTGGTAAAAAGGAATAATGATCCCAAAAAAGGGGAAAATTTTGCAAATAAAAAGTCTCCTTCCTCATTGAGAGAAAAAATTCCGTTTATTTCCGAAGAGTATTAGTCTACCCGACTAGCAAAGGTGCGCACCCTGGTCGTCGTTCCATTTGAACTGGACTCAAACACTCGAGAGACACTTATTCGTTATCGTCTCATCATTCGAATACGTCATCGAAGTCAGTGCACAGACTCCTGTAGTTGATCGTGGTTCATCAATGACTCGACAGGTAGCACCACTCCTCGTTCTGAGGATTCTCTTTACAGCATTGGCAACAAGCTCAGAAGAACGCTTCTTGTCCTAGTTCGTAAAGATAATTAAGAAATAACTTTTCTTCGAATAATATTTTCTGAATACTTAAAAACGCGCAAAACGATCCCAACAAATATTTTCGTGAGATAAAGAACTACGTAATTTTCCTTTTCGTTTCCTTAACAAATATTTGTTCGGAAGTATTTTAACATTTTTGATTGTTTAAGAAGCATTTTTGTTTATCTTTCCTGTGTTTGAGGACATCTGCATCTGCGGGGCGAAAAGTGCGGAAGTTTGAAGTTTGCTTCGTTTGAAGAATATCTTACCACAAGTTGTTTATGTAAATCTTCTTTTACCTCGACTCCTTTTCCCTGTTCCTCAGGGGTCGGAGATGCCTCTTACTTCGATTTGACGGGGGAATTTCTACGGTGCCGGATGCCCTTTCTGCCGCACCTCCACGGGGGCGTGTGATTAATGAATGACGTGGGGGTGAATGTTGTGGTGGAGTGAGAGGCAGGGGAAACGGGAGAACCCCGAGAAAACCTGCCACAGCGAACACCGCTTCGTCCACCTTGGACAGTTTGAACCGGGTTTGAACCGGCGTCCCCAGAGGCAGAAGGCGGGTGCGTTAGGCACTACGCCTACAAAATATCATTTTGCCAATAAAACACATTAATTACTTGTAAAGGTGGAATACTTTTATTTTAAACTCGGGAATGGTTGGTTGTCAGGATAAATTGGTGACATTTCGACACCTGATCCGTGTCACATTTAATCTGTCATTCCCCATCGTCTCTTATTACTCCTCCTTACTGTTGCTTCAAGTGACATGGTCCTAAAGACAGGTATCATAAATGTCATCAATGTTACAATATGTTTAATACAGCTTTAACTTCCCGAAACAAATACTGAACTTTTTTTGAACAATTATTAAAGCATTGTTAGGATTGAACATAAAATTTGAAGGGGTAATGCATTGTTTTGCGGTCAGGGCACACAGATTCCATCGCTGGAGATGGTGGTTCAAACCCCGCCTGATATACGAGGGAGATCTTCGGCAAGATCCAGTTTCCGTTCTATTCATTCAAGTTAAGTGGAAGTAATCTGCTCCATAGAGAAATAATATTTACGCGCAATAAATATCATTAAAACTAATTATGTTTATTTTTCATTACTAATGTGGCAGAATAGAATAAATAGGCAGTTTTATTTTACCGTGTTTTAGGTTCAGTCACAAAAATATCTTTGTGACTTATTAATCGGTAAAATCAAACATAAATTGGTTATTATTTCTGAAGATAGAAGAAAGCAGATTTTTGAAACAAAAATAGATGATAGTGTAATAGAACGATTCCAAAAACCCATTCAGTGCATGAAAGGAAACAAAATGTGTGTTTGCTTTGAGCGCATCCTCTGTCACAAATGTTTTTTTTTTCTTTTTCTTTTTTTTTGTGAAGCGCCCGAGGTAATAGGGACCCGTTTGCGAGGGTGGAGGTTGAGGTGGTGGTAGGGGTTGAGGCAGCAGAAGAGCACGGAATGCGCAACGGGGCTAATTCTGTTTGGACGGCTCCGCATTAGCTGCCCATTTGTCATCCTGCTGCGGCGGCGGCGGCTCCTACTGTGCTGCTCCTGGTGGCAGCGTTGGGTGGCGAGAGTGGAGGGGATGGGAGGCGTAGAGCAACGAGATTGGCGCAACTACACCATGAATCACGACCTACCAATACTCAAAAGTAATGTTTTACTTTATCTCGAGAAATTTAACTTCAGCAAAAAAAACAAAACAACGAAATCTCACTCTTTCTTGTAAATTACTTTTTTCTCCTTAACATTCTCATTGGCTCTTTGTAACACCTCTCTTGACAATAAATTATTTGAAGGTTTGATGTTACAGAGCTTGTGCTCAAAGTAGCCAACACTCATCCTTCGCCATCATCCATACGACTAGTAATATCTGTATCTCGCGTAATGTTGGCAGGACATTGGAATTCCTGAATACTTAAATCCGTCGCCGACCTCGGCCATCGATGCACTTGATGCACTTGATGGCTCTCGTGCATCGATCAAAGTGTGGAGCGGATATTACCTTCTTGTGTCTTAGTTAGTTGCGTTATTAACTTGTATTTATTTACAACAAATAGTTACTTTCGTGTTTACCAATAATTTTTAAAATATAAACAAGAAATAATGTAAACTTTGGAAGAAAATAGAAATAAAAAGCAAACTACATAAATTAAAAGAAAGATATTACATATTCTGATAATGTATTTAAATATTTATGTTTCTAATGTATTTATGCAATTGTTAATCCACTTACGTGTTTTGATTTTGAGATTGATTTTGTTTAATATTATTTATAATAATTCATATAGATCAACTAGCTATAACTCTTTGAAAACATGTTTTGAAAATGTAATAGTTTCCTTAGCAACGATTCAGAAATTGTTTTTTTTTAAAAAGCACCATTTCCCCTAAATGACCAAAATAACTCTCTCTCTCTCTCTTATTATTATTATTATTATTGTGAACGTCTTCCTAAAGACAATTCTCAACTCCTACCTTTGACATTGAAGCATATTTTGCCGTCATCACCACTTCAGCATCTTCCTCGTAGTCCGAATATGTTGGTTCTCCGCCACAATATGTCGTAACTCCTCTCTATGTCATCCAACTTTTCAGTAACCACAGCAACCGCTGTCCTCTAACGCCCTCGTTACCATTATCCTCAACTCTGCCTCCCTCGAATATTTCTCCTCGCTCATATACCATACGACTCTCGACCGCCCCCATTACATTCAGCTTAAGGAATTACGTGCATTGCGTCGACTGAAGTCAAGTTGCCAACTATTCACATAACTTGGAAATGTTCACCAAAGTAGATCTTATTAATTAATAATTTATTCTACTGATTTTTTTTTCATATTGGATGAGAACAAGTATTTTATTTTATTTTAAAACTTCATATTTAATCTAGACTGTCGTTTGACTCCGTCTTTGACAAAAGAGTCTCATTGTCTTCTGTCACGTGATACGGTTGCCATTTGCGTTGTAGCAGTATTGTTCACATTTTTTAGTGAATTACTCTTGTAAGGTATGAAAATCTTAACGTCATTGCGTTCCTATTTTCATTTGCTATAAATTAGTAGTTTTTTTTGCTATGTTAAGCCGGTACTTTTGCCAGAATATCTAAAAAAAAAGTTTTACCCTATAAGGCCATAGAAATTTAAAGTCGAATAATTCAAAATTTTGCGCCGTAAGGGTATGAAAATTCAACGCCACTCTAACTATCACTCTAACTAATGGTTCTAACTATCATTNTATGCCTAGTGGTTCTGACGCACATAACACCTCTTGTGTCTTCAGCCTCACTGAGCCCTTGCAGTCGCCGTCCTCGCAGTCCTTTCAATTGGGTGCTGACCACAATGTGTTTGTGGTGCAACCACTGGACTTTTGCTCCGCTGAGTGAATTTCCCCCTCCCCCTTGAGGACGAAGGAGTCCTAAAGTTCGCTTCGGTTCGGTTCGTAGAGTACAACCGAGTAAAGGAATATTTCCAATCACAGTCAATCGATAGTCGAAGATCTTCGTCCGACGAGTTTCAAATGACGTTTCAAAAACAAACTGACGCTTTCGTAGAAGAAACAATAAAACTTGAATTTCCTTTGGAAACGGGGTTCAACGGTACAGAAGAACTTTTAAAACACTAATGAAAAACCTTTAATGAACGAATTACTGAGACGACGATTTTTAAATCTATAAAAGTAATATAGCAGTAACCGCCCTCTGTAGAACTTAATTCTGACTCCAAACCCGTATCAAGACGAGTCCTACTTTAGTAAAGAACCGGTGACAATCTCAAACCTTAAGGAGTATTGTTTCAATTCATTCTCTAGTTCAAATGTGAACGTTTTCGACTGAATTTTGTGAACGTCGCAGAGTAAATATGAGTATGGACATTACCAAGGGTTGATAGAAAGGTTATTTCGGGGGAGTAAAGATATTTGGGTTCGAATTTTGGATCGAAAATAAACCTTTTGGTGCTATTATATTTATAATACTTTGTAAAATTATGTGAAACGGTCGGAAAGAAAAAAATTAAATCTATCGATTGACTGTGTGGACGTTCATGTAGTTTTGTAGAAAATAATTATTGACAAGATTTAATTAAAACTATGGTTCAACTTAGCTGATATTTTTACCTTCAAAGAGAGTTCAATGTACGTCTTTTTGAATTGAAGGAAAAATCTCGGACATCCTGCTTCTTGAGCTTCTTGAGCTGCTCTCAACCAATTTCCACGCAGTATTCTCTACATTCGTGACTTTCATTGTATTTTTTTAATTGATCTATTTCGTATATTGTTGGTTTTTTATTTGAATGATTTATAAATATTTATTATTATATACATGTTATTCGTGTTCATTCATAGTGAAATCCCGTCTTCAGAAGATACCCTTAGAGTCTGGAAAATTCCCTAATCCGGCGCACCAGTGTTCCTATGGCTGTCGGATTAAAGAGGTTTACTGTTCGTACCTATGAGCATTGAGAGAGTGGAAGATTTTTTTGGGACCGGTTGTCCACTCGCCTATGCACAATCCAGTGGTATCCTTTGGAGGAGATCCGTCAAGCGAAAGCAAAGAGTGAGTGCGTAGGGCCTCTGTCGATGGGAAGCCGCGTGGCGGAAGAATGGGAACACGGTGTGCGTTTATTCGGAGCAGCACTTCACGAACTCTCGCATTGTTCGCGCGAACAAATAAAAATTCACAACCACGGATGAATGAATTCACTCGAATCAATGCGCGCGAGGGGAAGGATGGAGTGGAATACTTTATCATTTAACAATATTCCTTTACAAGGGAAAATATTACAGGTTTCTGTTGTTGTTGTTTTTCGAAACATGGGAAATGTTATTGATCACACTACACCACCCAATGAGCATACGATGTGATTTCTGCTGCTATTACGACATCGAATACCAAAAATGAAATATACACGTTGGTTATTTTTAAACAATAATTTTTATTTATTTATTTATTTACATGTACCAAATTATTTATTCTAGAGACATTACTGTTTGTGAAAATATAATAAAATATAATTAACGAGAGAGTCCTCTTGCATTTCATTATCTTCATAAATAATATCATTTTAATTACAAGAGACTATACTTTGTAACCTTTAATTAATAAATAATGGATTTACGTTACAAATTAATTACAAAAGGGCGGCTCTCTCTTATAGTCACTTTTATGCATCATTTACATCACTTACATCAGATATCTGCTCGTGTAATTTTGAATAAACGGTTGTTTTACAGTGATACATTATTATGTTTAATTTCATAACATTTACGAAGCGACTGTAAAATTGCAGTGGTGAATAAACAGTAAATAAATTTTCAGATGAACACAAATTTGGAATATCAAGTTTACATAATCTACTCGTTTGATTCAAAACCTAGCTTCAGTTGTTGTTGTTTTTTCCTTCATGGGTGAGGGATGCGGACCCCCTAGCGGCTTCTCAAATTATAATTAATACCTAAAGGATAAGGAAAAAACCTAAAAATATATCTTTTTTTTTTGCAATTTTCAAGTTGGTCCAACATACGGAGAGACTTGAAATTTTGACTGCATTTAGAAAAGCACGTAAAGAGTTGGTGACAATAAAATCAGCCCTGCACCTCAGTTATTTCGACAAAAATGTCCATTCTTTGACCTTTTTCACATAATTTGGTATATTTTTGGTCTTCTATCCCGGCCGTATACTATAAAAACCACTATAAAAATATTTTTGGTTAGATATGAGTGTTTTATCTTCTAAGTGACTTGTATGATCAGTTAATTTTGGTTTAAATTAAGGAGGGAAAAATAAAAAGCCGAAATCACCATTTCTTAGTATAGGAAACAATACTGAACGTAAGAAAGTTAAAAATGTGATTAATAACGATATATCAGTAAATAAGTATATACTAAGGGACAATGTCATTTGGCTGGGGGGGGGNTTAGAGTGTTCTTACCAGACGTTTTTGGAAATAGCTGAATTACATAGCTACTGAAGCTAATAATGTTTTCAATAAGTTTATAGCTTCGTCACAGATGCCGCAACTAAAAGCGAAACGCAACAGAATGTGACGAAATTACCTGTTTTCATAGAAAATGTGGGAAAAGATAAAATAAAGCGAATTGATAATTATTTTCGTTACCTTTTATTTGCTTCATCCCAATGACGTAGATGTAGGCCTAGATGCTCTAAAGCCGCAATACAAAAATTCATTCCAATGTATGGAAATGCATGGAATCAAATCTAATTTCTCAGATTAATGGTGGAACCAAGGGATGATCTATGAGCCGAATATTAAGATGTCAACGTTTCCTCTTCGGAGGAAAAAGAAAAATGAAACTAGTAGAGTCATAGTGTGTCAACCAAATGAGTAATATTTTCGGAATGACATCTCTTCTTAAGTCGAAGAACATATCACCAGCTGTTTATTTTTATTCGTAGCAATGTTGGCAACACAACCCTCACAAAAGCTTGGAAACGTTCATTCCAGTTATAATAGACAATAATTACCAGTGTCCCTTCTTGTTTTCAAATGGACGGGAAGATTTTGCGGAATAAATCATTTAATCAGAAAAATAACGTTGTGTACGATTCTATTCGTTGGAAATATACGTAAGATGCTGATGGTAAAAGTTTTAGGGCAATATTTGTAGCGTATCAGGATGCAAAGAAATGGGGCAGTTGTTGCAAGCGAATTTCTATCCTAGGAATCGTCCATACGTTCAATGCAGCGTCTCCTGGAGTCCGGGGTCCGGGGTTCGGGGGAGATCTTTGAAGTCATTGCTCCACGCTACGGCGACGTAGACAAGTGTTATTTGTGACTTTAAGTAATTTATGTAGGGTCTATGAGGAACGCTCAAGAAAATCGAAATAAATAATAAATATAAATTTATTGTCAAAAAACATTAACAAACTGCGTATGACCACGTGGAGGACAATAAACTAAATTTCTCCGCGGAAACGAGCAAGGGACCATCCCATCAATTCCGACCAAGGGTCCTAAGGCAGAGGTAGATTTAACGTTTTAGCACACTTCTTAGATAAAAACAACAATAGTTAACTATGTGTTATAATATTAAGATAATACCAACAAATTTGTATTCAACAATACAATAGATTATGCGGAAAAAATAGTTTATAAATCGTAACTCATAAATAACATCAAATTCGAGATTGACTATTTCATTAGAT